>VDFB02272906.1:0-42217 GCA_007258455.2 Sequoia sempervirens | reverse complement strand
ATTGTTATTCTCATTTTAGTTTATAGTGTTATTATTATTATTAATATTTAAGGTTACAAGTTAAGGGCTTTCACAAGTTCCTGATCATCCATCTACCATCTTTGTTGATATTTTTGTGAGTTGCATAATTTCAATGTCTTCTCTAGGATGTCTCTTCACATAGTGATTTCCCCTTGCCAACACTTTTGCTTCATTGATGCAAGTCTAATGCTCAGTCCCTAGTGAATGCTCAACTAGTATTGATTTTTCTACTCTTTATCATACATATTATTCCAATCATGCCCTTAATCCTCATTTGAATGGATCTATCTATCCCACATGAGCATTCTATCATGTACACTCCACTACTCTGCCTTGGATCACACCTATCCTTAGCTGGTATTAGCTTTGTTTTTTAGGATATCAATTGGTAGGAAAGTGGTCTCAATATCTTTTTTACTTAGTATTTTTGCTATTTTGTCTATGTCTCTCCTTATGTAGAGTAGATAATCCTTATGTTTATGATCTTGGTCCTCTTCCTTTTTCATTTATTTTCTTTCTTTGCATATCAAAATCAATGTTTCCTTGAGTTTCCTGGACATGGGAAGCCAAGACAAGTTTTTGAGGACAGCAAAAAATTTCCAAAATATTTGGGACAGCAACGGGAGCGAGGGGACAACTATATAATAATATATTCTAATAAAAATATATACAGATTTCAATGGAATAGCATTTATAGTGTACATGGTCCTGGGAATTTTTAAGTAATAATCAAAAGAAATGGATTCTTTCAGTATTATGACCACTAGCTAGTACTAATAACTTATAAGTACACAAGCACACCGTCATGTTTTATCATTGAATAGAGCAGCTGCATAATTAATAATAAATATCATTTTTTATTTGTTCATGGATTTAACTTTTAAAATATTAGTTAAAAAGTGGAAATGATGAGAAGAGGAAACCCATTTTACAAACCTTAAATTCCTCCGTAGTCTTCCTTATACATGTGAATCATGAGAGTCTAGGGTGCATGATTGTTTACAAATTGAGCCCACTGCTATTGTTTGTTCTTTGGCCTACAACCAAACAAGCATTTCTGAAATGCGTCAGTAATTACTAATTTATCTATTTAGCAAAAGATTATAGGAAGCTGGTAGCAAATTAGGAATTCGAATTGGTTTCTATAGAACACAAGGCTGGGCTGAAATATAATAATAGTAAATACCTATAAGTGCAACTATAACTATATTTGTGGTTTTACAAATAGGAATTTGAATTTTCTTGGGGATCATAGGTGATGGTTGGATGTCTTGAGGACATCTGGGGCATTTCCAAATAGAGGGGCATTCCCTTGGCAAAGGGAGCATCCCTCGGATATTCCTATTTCAGAAAAAAATAATGGGGCAGTGAGGGCGCATTCTATCGCCATCCCTGCATCCTTGAGATGTTCCAATTCCCGAGAGCAGCAAAAAACCAAGGGGGGCACATCCCCAAGGACCACTAATTGAAATACCTCGTTAATTTGATTTTCCTTATAAGCATTTTCTTAAGTACCTTTATCAGATGATATTTCCCTAAATTTAAGTATGTTCATCTATAATACTTAATGCTCTAGTAGCCAATGTTTTCAACAATCCAGATATTTGTGCAAGGTGATGATTTAAAATAAAAAGGTGAATCTGCTTATAGGTATAAATTTGTGTTTGTCTTTTTCATATATACTTGGTGAGAAAAGGATCGTCCTCCTTTTCCACTCAATAGCACATCCAAAAATAGGATACAATCATTTTATTTTGATTCCATCATAACAGTATCTATGATGAAAGACTATTAAGGTGCGAGAGAAATTCATTAATGCTACCTTCACCAGGATGGCAACAAACATTTCTATAATCTACAAGTCCTTTTGTAACATCCCCATTTTTACACCATGTTCCATGAGCGTTGGCCAGTTTCCGGATTTTCTTGAAAGTTTCCAAGCGAGTTGGGGGAACACCAAAGTTCTTAGAGGACATAGTTTCAGAGTTACAAGGTATTTATTATTGGCAATGAGCTTTGTGAGCAATATTGATCTAAATGACATTCTCTGAAGTGTTTTCTGACTTTTGAGGTGTTCTCCAAACTTCTTGGAGAGCACGTCTAGTGATAGTAAGTCACCAAATTGGCTTCTATTATTCACCTATTGCCTCAATATCATATTGGGGTGGTCAAATTTGGATTTTGATATGTTTCAAGATTCTCCACAACTTGGGGTGGAATAATTTTTTTGATAACTTAAGTGTAATATCTTTCTGTAAAGGTATTTTAATTCCCCATTGGATGCTTACGAGAAATAAGGGGTCTTGCACATGAAAAAGGTTTTATTTTATTTTAAAAGGGAATTTGATGGAAAAGGTGAATTAATTAATTATTTTAAATTGGAGTTTTCCCTCTCAAACTCTATATAAGGAGGCATTGAAGCTCATTGTTGGATATGTTGAAGAATGATATTGCTATGTTGCTGCAATGGCTTTGGTTCTCTTCAATCTTTGAGGACGAAATCCCTCATAGATTTCTAGTTTTGGAATTGCAAGATATTTCCTAGCTGGACTAGTGTGATTCCAGCCAGGAGTCACCATTGGAGCTTATATGAAGTTTCCAATTTTTGGCTTTCTAGTATGAATTATTTTGATGTGTTCTAGTGTTGCAAAATGTTTTGTTGAGACTTATTTCAGTTGCAGATTGAAAGTGTGGATTTTCTTGATGGTTTTTGGTAGCTGGCCGTACCATTTCCCTTGCAAGCTGTAAGACTCAGGTGGACATTGGCGATTGTGCTGGAGAGTTTGGAGTCTGAGATTTATTGCAACCTATTCCTTGGTGTTGGGTGACTCTTTTTGAGGCTTTTTGCAAGAGTTCAATTGCTGGCACAAATCCCAAGGCAGGCCGTACAACTATACCTGGCTGTACTATTGCATTGGAGCTGGGCATGAGTCTTCTTTCTCAGATCACTGCTCATAATGGACTCTCATGCTATTGGAAAGGGGTGAAATGATGTCTACAGACCTTGGCTAGCTGTTTGACATTGTTTCTATGCATTTTGGAGTGATTCCAAGGGGTTGTACAATTCTGGAAATGACTGATTTTGATCATCAGACCTGCTTATTGCTTGTTCCCTGCTCTGTTTGTGGCTGTTAATGATTGCTGAGTGTGTTGGAGTTGCATAACTTCACACTGGAGAAGTCAAAGTCTTAGAAGAGGGTGCCTGAATGACGTTCAACACTATCTATGGTTTGTTGGATGCAACAACAGGCCTGTAGCAGCATTGTTTCCAGTGAACAATAGTTCTAACCCAGCGTCCAACTTCAGCTCTTTAAGAGGTATTACGTTGTAGCTTCAAGTTGGGTAACTCCCTTCATCTTTTGGAAATGTTTTGGCTGATTCCAATCAACTTGATTTCATATTTTAATTTGAAACAGCAGATGCATACTTGAATTGAGAGATTTGAATGAGCTAACATTCTAACATTGTGTGGTAGTACTGCCACTGATCCACTCTTGATTATTGTTGTTACTCACCCCACTACATAAGCGGCTCTTGTTGATCACCCCACTGAATAAGCGGTTACTGGTACTCATACTGAAAATTGGAAGAGTTGCTTAATTTCTTTGTATTCATTCACCATTGGAAAGTGGAAGAGTTGACTTTACATTTCCAGTATTGTATGATTTTTCCCACTGAAAAGTGGAAGAGCCAAGCTAACCCCTACTGGACAAGTGGATTACTTTCAACTACTTCATTTCAAGAAAAATTGTAATCCTGACATTGTATGCTCTTACCTTGCCCAATTCAGGATTTGGTTAATCAGAAAGTGGAAAGGAAGTTATTGTTTTATTTACCTTGAGGCTCACACATTTTCAAAAAAACATTGAGGGTGGTTATTACAGTAGTATCAGAGTTGGTCTTCCTGTCAGCCTATGCCTTAACGCTTGTTATGTAGCTGCAAGTTCTCTGAGTGATAGAGAACTCCGTTACTATAACAAAGAACAAAAAAGACAGATATTTCAAATACCATAGACCTAGTTGAGGACACCTTCTCAAAAGTCCTAAGAGTCCGACAAATCCCGGCTTGTGATAGTGACAATGTATCAGAAGCTATGGCAGAAAAGGATAAGGGACCAGCCCAACCAAACAGTCCAAATGCCAAAGCAGAAAGGAAGTTTGACACCATGTTGGACATGATGTCACAAATGCTTGCCAAAATGGGTTAGAACATGTCTCAAACACCTCACTTTTAGAATGAAGAAACTAGTGCTTCAAACGCCCATAAACATAGAGGCAACAATGGGTACTAATGGCATTCCTATTGGATCTGTCATTAGGCCCCTTCAGCCTACGTTCACTCGTAGGGAGGAGCCCCTGCTTGAACAATAAGTCCCAATTCCCATGGCAGATGAAGTGAGGGCTAGTTACGCAGAGTACGTAACTCTTCTAGCTGAGATTCAAGACATTTTGTCTCTAGAGAAGTTTATGAATCAGAAGAAGAGAGCGGGTGGAAAAATTGAAAACATAGGTCCTTTCATGCAAAGGGACTACCAACAAGCCTTGGGAAAGGTGACTCTAGCTCACTTGGACGGGAGTGACAAGTGCATTGCCCGAATTTGGGTCCAAAAATTGGACAACTACTTGTCCCTAAGACAAATGCTAGAAGTGGATGCCTGTTGGCGTTTAAATTCGCACCTCTGGAATGTGTATTTGAAATGGACAACTATGCACAGATAAACTGCTCTTCAAATTAGGAGGGGAAGCTCCCTCTTGCTGATGGTGTTTGAAAGAAAGTAAACTAAAACTAAGTTGCCTATCTTTTTGATCAACTTAGAGCACAAGGTTTATTAAACACAAATGCCGCAGCTGAGATTTTCTGTTTTAAGACCTTCAACTACGACTAACTTAAACTAAAGACGTTTCTAACTTCTCAAGTAATAGCAGAGCAAGAGAAACTAGAAATGAACAAGGTAGATTTTCTGACAAAATACTTCAATAAACTTTCTCTCAACAAACATCTACACACTTCAATGCAAGTTGAAATCAAGATCATAAAAGTAGAACATAAATAATGGAAATATGAGATTTTGGACCAAGGCAAAAGGAGGCTCATGATTTTATTACTCAAATCTCTTCGAACAAAACCTACTCTTTAATATGTTCGAACAAGGAAATTGTAGCTAAAGAGGCTTTGCAATCTTGTTCTTAGCACAATAGAAACAACAATCACACTAACTCTGTTACAAAGAGGCTCAACAATTTGCTAATCACAAACACAAATTGAAACAAATTTAATAACAAATAGAAGGCACAATAGGCTCAGTGTTTTTGTTATCACTAGTATGAAAGAAGAAACTAATGAGCAAAGGTTTTATTTAGAGAAGCAGAGGGAGTAGGGAACCCTAAAATCTCTTGTTTCACAATCTAGGGCTTGCTCTGCCAGCACGCTTTATTACTAAATCTAGAAAGAAGATAACATCTAACACCTAAGAGCAAGTAAAAAAGCGGGAAACGCCAACTATTACATTTTATCTTCTTTCTCTTCTTAAAGAATGGATAAGGTTCATTCCAAGAATAGAAAGAAAGTGGGAAAGAAAGCTTCTAGAAGAAAGCTGCTTTAAAGCTCAATCACATCCGCTAGAAAATTAGAAACTGTGTCCCGGTTTGGTACATCAATTCCCTCAATAGCAAAACACCACTTTTCTAGAATATCTTCAACATCTGCAATAGATCTCAGGAAATCTTCGACCTCATTGGCCGCTTTCAAACTTTGCTGACATCATTGAAATATGACCTATCCTTCTCGCTAAATCGGACGTAATCAGCGGTCAAATACCCCCAAAATTGATTTTGCACCTCATCAAGCCCCACGTAGGAACCATCTTCCAGACTGTACTGAGAAGGAATCTCTATGATAAACTCACTGATGGAAAGGAGAGCTTCAATCACCCTTTGTCTGTAGGCGATGAATTCCTCGGATATCCTCTCATAGGTTTTAACTTTGAAAACATGGCGCTCCCTCCAAGCAAGGATTTGTCTCTTGTGTTCTTTGGAAATTGCTAAACCATAAGCTGTGTCTAAATCAGCAATGATGATCTTATGCCTAGGTCTTACTTCAGCCAGTGTTTGTTCAAATCCTTGGATACCTTGACGTAGCTCATGAGCGTTTTCTCTCAACTGGAACATCCATGCCAAGACTTCCTTTCCTCTGACAATGAAGGTCTTGATCCACTCCTGGGTTTCTTTCCCACAAATGACCAGCTGTCTTAATTGATGATGATCAGCTGGTGTCTCTAAAACTGGCAGTAAATTAGGTTAAGTTCGTGAAGAAACCAGCTGGACAAGGTTAGAAATATGCCCGAGCGTTGATTTTTCCGCCTTGAGGGCTGTCTTCCATCCTGGGTTCCCTTTCCTGAAGGTTTTCGGACACAACTCTAAAAAGACTCACATCCGCATGTCTGGTATTTCTATCAAGATTGGCCTTGACCATGACGAAGTCATCCATATTCACCTCATCCCTGTTCTTGTCTTCTAGGGGCAATGCAATCTCCATGATTATCTCGTTATCAGGATTCCTATCAAAGTGAACTTGCTTCTTTGCTTTCTTCTTAGGAGGTTCCTGATAGATGTTATCGAGATCATCAACACTCACCTGATATGAAGGCCTTCTTCTCACCCTTCCTAAGGAGTTCTCTAGCCAAGACACGGTAGTATCTTTACTAACTTCCGTGAGGTTAACCAGAATTTCGCTATCTTCTGGCTATCAAGGTCGATGTGAATCTAAGGAAGAACCCGCTAAAGGTACGAACATGTGTTGAAGTGCTCCTCTCGCTTCTTCTCGAGTAAAATGGCTCACAAGAGGAGCTCAATCAACCGAGATGCTCCTCAGATGACTATGCCTGAGAAGTCTAACCTTCTTTTTACATTTTATTTGATTTACTACCTTTGACGCCTTCTTGAGACTGACCTTTGCCCTTTCCTTTTGACTGTGCTCTGGAAGAAGAGGGAATTGTCCTTGGCGGCTCTGCTATTGGAATGGAGTCTTTCCTCTTAATGATTAAGAAAACCTTGCTATGCTCAAGGACTTGTCTTGTCCTGTCCTCAACTGAGAGTGACTCTTTGTTAGCCCAGTTAACTTGTGGAAGGGGCTGATCTTCAATTCGCTTCTGAGTATACATTGGGAGAAGCACATCCTCGTCATCATCTGATAACCCTTCTATATCTTCATTTAAGAAATCCTTCATCTGGTGGAGAGTAAGTCTGTTGTAACTACGTCTCCGCACCTCGAACTCATTTGTATAATTAGCCCAAAAATCTTCAAGTGCGGCTATATGATCATAGTTCTTCTCAAGCCGGCCAGCGTAGACACCATGAGGATCAAATGATCGTCTCTCGCTGTAAGACTTGAGGCCGAGTTTATCTAACTCATCTCCCATTGTCTTGGCATCTGCAACAGTCCTGCATGTGTAGATTCCCAACCCTAATGGAAACTGAAGGGAGGGTTTCCTCTATTCCTCAAGACTGCGTGGACATCGTGTGCTTGCCTTAAGAATTCCATGAAGACGACCTCGTTTGACGGATACCTTGGTAACATAAGCGAGGCACCTGAATAGCCATAGACCCTGAGATAGGTGAAGGCAGGAAACTGTATAAACCAATCTACCCACTCCGCCATCGCTGCCCTGGCACCTGAAGATATGCGAACGTGCAATTCATTGTCTAGGTCCCGCACTGTGTACATCAAAAAAGCCTTGTTCACTCTCTTGTAGTGATGCAACGACTTCGTGAACTCCAACTGGGGATAGTAGTTATATATGTGTTGTACGCTCAATGATCCCTCGGTGTTTAACTCTCTGAATTGACCTTGATAGGACACCAGGTAGACTAGGTAAGACACCATATGAAACTCATGAAATTGGAAGTATCCTGTTATCTGCTGATGTAGATTGTCACTGACCAAGGTAGGCCAATCATAGAACTCGGTTTTCTTCATGATGTGGGGTATGGCGTAAAACATCCAAGGTTGAAACTTGGTGGCATCCTCTGAGCCAGTGACCCTGTTGAGCAAGGTGATAATAATAGCAATTTCATCCAAACTTCCCACCTCGACGCTCTTTGGTAAATGTTTTCGTGTTTCTCCCCTTCATCCACCTCCTCGTAATCTTCTTGCTACATTTATCTTTGTGCATTTTTCCATATCCTTCACATTCACCCTTTGAGATAGTGACGCTGTAGGCCATGGGAAATGGAAAACACCGGATCATAATGCTTTAGATTGTAAAATTAATCTACTATCACCGACCGATCTCCCTTGTAGCCGGGTTAATGCTTGATGCAAGCGACACGAACTCAAGACTCTGAACTGGATATTAAATTTAATAGATGCCGCTAAGTAGGAGTCCAATGTCCTGTGTTCCTCGATTGAGGTGTTGTCAGTGTTCTCCAAAGCGTAGATCGAACACCGCTTGATATACGTAAGCTTGTTCTACCTGCTTTGATGTAATTCGCTGATAGAGAGTTGATTCAATCTTGAAAACATTGGGAGTGTACTACATTTCGGAAAACTTGAAGAATGACTGTAAACTCGCCTGGGTTCAAACAAGTTTTGAGCAACTTCTATTTTTAGAATGCTGATTTTCGCCCAAATGGACAAAATTTTGAAATTTTTTGAGATATGGGCTTTTCCTTCGCATTCTCGCTGTAAGACAACCCGTGATTGTCCGCTTTTGAAAATTTGAATTTTGCCTGAAAAAGCAGCAAACCCTAATTTCTTCAATTTTTCCCGAAAAAGCTGGCACCTGGGTTTTGTTCAGAATATGATTAGAAACGAACCCAGTTGATTAGATTTGCAAAATACTAAGGGCTGATCGAAAAAGCAGCCAACCCTAGGATTTGAAACTTTCTTGAAAAAAGCTGCGATATGGGTTTTCTTCAGAAGACTGATTTGAGAGGACCCAGATGGTTGAAAACCGAATGCACTGAGGATTTCACTGACATGCAAAATAAAAGCAGCTGCTGCAACTTGATGAAGTTCTTAAAAATTTCTTCAGAAGAACGAAGTGCAAAGACCCAGATGATTGAAAAATGGAAAACCTTGGCCTTCTTGAAAAATTTGATCTTCTGGATGAAAAAGCAAGGGTTTAAGCTTGCTGATCTGAAAAATCTGATGAAAAACCAGCAAGAATGGATTCTTGGATCATAAAAATTCTTCAAACTTGCTGCTCCAACTTTCTCCTTTGAATGCTACTTGCAAAAATAATGAAAATTACATGAAAGAGAGATGTTAAATAGACTCAGGGTTTTGTTTTTGCTTTGCTTTCTTTTGCTTTTATTTTCAAAAACCCTAAATCTTAGCTTCATTGAACTTGGACGCCTTCCTTCACTTGCAATTTTGAAAACTTTGAAAATCACGAAAATTCTTCTAAGGCATGAGAAGATGGGCGCCCTTCTTCACCAGGGGCACCCACTTTAAGTCAATTTTTTGTCGTTTTGACCTCCTACTTCGCCTCTGATTTCCAGCTTGTAGATTGATCTGATGAGCGAGCTGAAGGATTCATCACGGAGCATGAGTGATTCTGAGAAGATTGTTTTGGAGGCGTCTCTGGCTAAAAACTTCATCTCGACCTTCGAATTCATGGGAGCCTTTTCCTTCCAGGGGTGCCCATTTTGTCTAGAGTTAGCCATTTTCATGATCTTCAATTTCTTCACAAACTCCTCTTCTACAGATGATCTCATTGAAATTGGTGAACCAAGCATCGGATTGACTGACGGTTATGTTTGTTACATAGCTAGAGAGATATTAGGAGGGGTCTTCTGAGATGAACTTCGCCAAACAGTGAATTTTAGACCCTCAAAAGCTTGGGCGCCCATCTTGGCTAGGGGTGCCCATGTTCACCAGACTTAGTTTATTTTTACTTTTTTGTGTCTGCTTTTGAACCTTGGTTCTTAACTCTATTTTCCCCCTACTTTCAGCTCCTCGTATCTCGCGACTGCAACCTTCGATTGACGTGCTGGATATCTCGTTGGAGAGCTGGATCAACTGCGAAGAGATCATGTTAGGGCTCCATCTCTGAATTCATCTGTTTTACCTCTCAAAATCTTGAGCGCCTCTTCTCTCTTGGGGCGCCCAAACCTTCCAGACTTAGGCATTTTTAATCTGATTTCATCTTCAAGTTTGAAAAATTCATTATGTACCCTTGACTTTGATCTGAATTTGTTGGAGGATGACCAGTCGGATGATCTGACGGAGACAGGCGTGTCGAAGTCGGTTGGATACTGAAGAGATCGAGCACATTTTCAAACCCTAACAGCTGAATTAGGTGCCTCAAAAAGCAGGGCGCCCTTCTTCACCAGGGGCGCCCAAAGTCCCCACACTTAGTCAATTTTTGATATTTCTCATTTTCTCCACTCTGACTTCTGTGTGAAATCTCTCTGTTCGGCACTGAATCCCGGATGACTAGATAATCTGATGACTGCACCGTCAGACTCGTCATGGAGCTGGCAGAGAACTAAACAACTTTGGTTGGAGGCATAAACCCTAATTTCATCTTTTAATGCTCCAAAAAGCTGAGCGCCTATTCTCTTCTGGGGCGCCCATGGCTGGCAGTGTTAGAAAATTTTCATCATTTTTCACCTTCTTTCTCGTTCTTCGTGCTCGCTCATCGTCTTGCCTTCTGTTGAATGCTTTGAATGTTGAATCTAACGTCTGGCAGCTGACTGACCTCCATTGATGACCTCGGAGCTCCTGATGTGCTTCTAAAAAAGCAGAATAGACCTAGTAGGGAAAAACTGATTATTTTTAGATTTCGACTGCACCAGCCTGATATGGACGTATTTTGAGCCAATCAAAATCAGTTTGGACCCTGACGGACCAACCTTCTATTTTTAGAAAGTTTTGCCAGTATCCATTTCCAAAGAAACCCAGAAAACGTTACTAATTTTAGAAAATTTCTAAAAATAGCAGTTTTCCTAAAAAGTAGGGATGAAAAACTGAGATCTGGGTTTTGTAGATTAAGCTGCTCTTAGCAGACCCAGATCATCAGATTTTGATAATTTTGCGTTTTAACCCCTCATGCAAGACATGCACACCCAAATTTTGACCTTTTTTGACTAATTTGACAAGACTTTTACTCATTTCTTCAAAATGTGTAAGTGTAACAAATTTTTTTATTTTGGGGTACAACAATGCCATAAAATTTGCTACTTTACACTTAGATGGAATTGCCCATGAGTGGTGGTACAACGGCTTGGTCACACTTGGCCACACTTTGATCAACACCTATGATGAGCTTACAAACAAGCTCATTGAAAGATTTGACAAGAGAGATCTTGAGATGTAGTTTAGAGAGCTTGCATAGTTGAGACAACATAGCTCTATTGATGCCTACATTGCTGAATTTCATATGCTTTCCGTCATGGTTCCTAACATCACGGAAAGAAGATTGGTGGTCCTTTTCAATGAAGGGCTAATGGAGCCATTGAGGGGATAGGTTAAGGCTTTTGACCCACCAACTCTCCAAGATGCAATAAGGAAGGCAAGAAGCATGGAGCTTGCAGCCCCAAGAAACAAATTTTTATCAAAGACCTTCCCGCATGATAAAGACAAGAGGTGTGATAACAAGGAAAACATTCAGCCCAAAAAATCATCCTCAAAGAAGGTGGAAGAAGACTATAGAAAGTTGCTAAGGAAGAGAAATATTTGTTTTACATGCAAGTAACTATTGACCCTAGGTCACATGTGTGTGAAAAAGGTAAGAAACTGTCAACTAGAAGCATATTCAGCTGATAAATCTGAATCAGAAACTTCAGACCAGCAAACTGAAAGAGAGGATAGCAAGGATGAAAAATCAGTAGAAGAGTCTGGGGAAGAGAAGGAAAGTAGTGATACACTTGCTAGACTCTCTAGTCTTTAAAGAAATGATTTGTTCAAGCTTAGAGGTATGTTGAAAGGGCAGCAAATTGTTTCTCTTATTGATACAGGTGCTATGCATAATTTCATTGACGAAGACATTGTAGCACAACAAGGGCTCAAAACTAAGAAATTTGGAGGTTTCAGAGTCATGGTTGCAAACGGTCACACTATGTCTTGCATAAAGAAGATTCCACAATTGAAAATCCTATTGAACCACTACGAAGTCAATGACGATTTTTGTGTTGTGAATATAGGAGGCACAAATGTTGTTCTTGGTATGCAGTGGCTTCGTTCCTTAGGTGATATCACCTTGAACTTAAAATCCATGGAACTGAAATTTCAGGATGATGGTAGGAAGGTGGTGTTGAGAGGAATGTCCAAAGGTGGATCCAATACTGTTACATGCAAGATGATATAGGGAGCATCCGATTATGGTCAAGGAATAAAGCCAAAGCAAGAAGGTGAAACAATTTCCAAACTTATGATAACCCCCTATTTGATATAGAAGTAGAGCTATCAATTCCTAATTCTTATTTGAGAGGCACGTTGACAATGTGATGGAAAACATTTATCTTATGTTGAATTGCTTCCTATGGTGGTTCATGTTGGAACGAACCATTATGGCATGAGGGTTGGCCTTGTGGATTCACCACAAGGAGAGGAGTACTATGTTGATTTAGATGATGATGGAGTAGTGAGCCCTTGTATGGAGACTTCAAACGTTACCAAATTTTCTCTCGATGAGGTTCACATGTCGAATGCGGTGCAGCCCCAGCATGGTGGAGTCACACTGGGGGAGATTTCCTTTACCTAGGACCATCAACAAGGGTTGCTGAAAACAAATGATGATGGGAGGTGTATACCATGGGAGGTTTTAACTCAAGAATGTAATAATAATGTTGTTGTTACCCATGCATACATCCATCTTGTGAGTCCATTTGTGTTCTTGCAAGTCGATTGGAGGGAGATTTTAAGCAAAATTGGGAGTTCTTCTGAGTTGGTAACTCTTGGAGGGGTGTTTTTAGCCAAGGGAATGATCAAAAAATTCATTTTGGCTAAAGATTTTCAATGTTGCAGCGAATGTTCTTTTTGGGTGACGAATTTTGAAAAATCAGACAGCCAGTTGATGAATTCAGACTTGAACGGGTGCAGATCTATGCATTTCAGTCCATTCAACCTCTTGACCGGAATATTTTATGGCTTCAAATGAAGGGAATGAAAAGTTTGGCTAACCAAGTTTAGTGTTGGATGAGTGTTCAAGCACCAAACAGTTGTTATTTTTATTTATCAGCTTGTACTTATGGTTTGGACAGCAGATTACCTTACAGCTATAACCATTATGTTGGAGTGCAAGAGGTTAAAAATGAAGAAGTTAGCATTAACTCTCTCGAATTTACTTGTATGGTGCCACAAATTCATGATAGTGGAGAGCAATTCCCCAAGGAGTTGATTGAGATCTTGTTGAGATCGGTTGCTCTTTTTATAGGACTTCAAGGGGTTTCATTTGCAAGTGCCCAACAGTACAGTGCTCCAAGCAGAAGGAGCTAAAAACCTCCTAGACTTATTTGGGATCCTAGAATCACGTTGAGTTTTATCTGGGATCAATTAGTGCATGAGTTGGTATTGCTTGGGGACAAGCAATCTTTGGGGAGGGAGGACTATAATGTCCCCATTTTTATGCCATGTTTTTCCATGAGTGTAAGTCAATTTCTAGGTTTCCTTGTAAGTTTCCAAGTGAGTTGGGAGAGCTCCAAAGTTCTTGGAGGACGTAATTTCAAAGTTACAAGGTTTTTATTATTGGCAATGAACTTTGTGAGCAATATTCATCTAAATAACACTCTTTGAAGTGTTTTTTGACTTTTGGGGTGTTCTCCAAACTTCTTGGAGAGCACGCCAATTGATAGTAAGTCACCAAATTAGCTACTATTATTCACCTATTGCCTCAATATCATATTGGCGTAGTCAAATTTGGATTCTGATATATTTCGGGATTTTCCGCAACTCGGGATGGAATAATTAAATTATTCACTTAAGTTATAATGTTTTATCATTATTTTTGATAACTTAAGTGTAATATCTTTTTGAAAAAGTATTTTAATTCCCCATTTTGATGTCTAGGAGAAATGAGGGGATCTTGCACATGAAAAAAGTTTTATTTTATTTTAAAAGGGAATTTGATGGAAAAGGTGAATTAAATAATTATTTTAAATTGGAGTTTTCCCTCTCAAACTCTATATAAGGAGGCATTGAAGGTCATTGTTGGATATGCTAAATAATGATATTGTTATGCTGTCAAAATGGCTTTGGATCTCTTCAATCTTTGAGGACGAAATCCCTCATAGATTTCTAGTTTCAGAATTGCAAGATATTCCCTAGCTAGATTGGTGTGATTCTAGCCAAGAGTCACCATTGGAGCTGATTTGAAGTTTTCAGTTTTGAGCTTTCTAGTATGAATTAATTTGATGTGTTCTAGTGTTGCAAAATGTTTTGTTGAGGCTTATTTCAGTTGCAGATTGAAAGTGTGGATTTTCTTTATGGTTTTTGATAGTTGGCCATACCATTTCCCTAGCAGGTTGTACCACTCAAATGGACATTGGAGATTGTGCTAGAGAGTTTAGAGTATGAGATTTATTACAACCTATTCCTTGGTGTCAGGCGACTCTTTCTGAGGATTTTTGCAAGAGTTTAATTGTTGGCACCAATCTCAAGGCAGGCCGTACAACTATACCTGGTCGTACTATTGCATTGGAGCTGGCAGTGAGTCAGCTTTCTTAGATTACTACTCATAATGGACTGTTATGCTATTGGAAAGGGGCGAAATGATGCCTAGAGACCTTGGCTAGCTGTTTGACATTGTTTTTATGCATGTTGGAGTGATCGCAAGGGGTCGTACAACTCTCAAAATGACTGATTTTGACCATTAGACTTGCGTATTGCTTGTTCCCTGCTCTATTTGTAGCTGTTAGTGATTGCTGAGTGTGATGGAGTTGCATAACTTCACATTGGAGAAGTCAAAGTCTTAGAAGAGGGTGCTTGAATGGTGTGTTGTACCCCAAATTAAAAAAATTGCTACACTTAGGCATTTTGAAGAAATGGTCAAAAGTCTTGTTAAAATTGTCAAAAAATGTCAAAACTGGGAATTTGCATGTCTTGCGGAGGGTCAAAAACTCAAAATTTTCAAAATCTAACAATCTGGGTTTGCTCAGAGCGACCTTGTCTACAAAACCCAAATCTCAGTTTTTTGGCCTTAAATTTTAGAAACTTTCTAAAAATAGAACTTTTTTTGGGTTTCTTCTCAAATGGACGCTGGCAAAATTTTCTAAAAATAGAAAGTTTGGCTTCCAGGGCTCAAACTGATTTTGATTGGCTTAAACTACTTCCTCATCAGGCTGGTGCAGTCAAAATCATCAAAAGATCAGTTTTGCCCTGGTGGGTCTATTCTACTTTTTAAGAAGTTTTTTCAGGAGCTCCAAGGTCATTAATGAAGGTTGCTCAACTGCCAGGTGTCATATTTAAGGTATCAAGCACTGCACAGATCAAGGCAATGTCAAAGATGATCGAGAAACGAAGAAAGAAGGGAGGAAGTTGGAGAATCTTAAAAATGGCAAAATTTTGACTGTCTGGAAACTCTAGGAATCCTTGCCCAATCAAGGCGCCTAGACACTCATGCCTTAGAAATTTTTTTAGTTTTCGGAAGTCAAAACAACGGTGAGCACAAGGAACAAGGGGAAAGGTCAAAATTTGGGAATAAAAACTAACACTGTCATGCATAGGTGCCCCTGCTAGCCAAGGGTGCCCAGTCTTTCAAGGCCTTAGATGATGGAATTAGGGTTTGTGCTTCCCAATCAATGTTGCTCAGAATTCAACAAGCTCCGCAGTGAATCCATCAACATGATCATTGGATCCATAGTTGGAAAACCCGCAGAGAACTCGGTGAGTTTTTAAAACTCGCGAGTTTTTTTCAAAAACGAGTTTTTACGAGTTTAACTCGCCAAACTTAAAATTTCGAGTTTTTTCGAGTTTTTGGTAAAAACTCGCGAGTTTTTATGGCGAGTACTCGCCAAAAACTCGCGAGTCCGAGCCAAAAACTCGCGTGCGCAGGGATAAAGCACAAAAACGTCTTTTATCTTCTTCATTTCATTTCAAAATCAATTGATACTTTGTGTGAGGAGCTGAAACCCCCCCCCAAGCAAGGAGATATCATTTCCAACGATTTTCCATCGAGGAGAGAAGATTCAAACGCCATTTTGTGTGGATTTTGAAGAGAAATTCGATTCAAAGGTAGGGTTTCTGTTTTTGTTTTTTGTTTTTGATTAATCATTTTCTTTCATTGTTCTTGCAAAATACTCATTCCAAATTGAAAAAAAGACATGATAGAGCACAAAGAAACAATTTTTTTGCATTGAGAATCCAAAAAACAAAATTCATCACAATCTTTTGTTGATTTTTGCTGATTTTTTTCATTTTTTTCACTATTTTTTGAAATTTTCAGACCTAGGTTCATTTTTTGTGTAGAATGATAAGATTAGTTAATAATGTTAATTGATAATTCATTTAAGCACATTTGTATCAATTTAAATGGAATTTAGCTTTAGATTTTTTAAGTTTTAATGATTTTAGGTTGTTTTTAAATTTTTTTTATATTAAAAAACTAATATGTTGTGCTTATTTTTTGAATGTGTAGATTGATCATTGATCAGTGAATACACATTACACACTATAATGGCTTCTGGCTCTGGTTCAGGCTCAGCATCAGGTTCCGCCCCCACCCCATCAACTTCCACCCCTCACACAGCATCATCATGGGTTCCAGGCACTCGTCCTGCAGGGGCTAGAGACCCTACATGGAAATATGGTGTCAGAGGGCCAGTGCCTGGAACAGTTGTTTGTGGTGAATGCAAAAAAACATATCATGGAGGCATAAATCGCCTCAAATACCATCTAGCAGGCATTCCTCAGCGTGATGCCAAGGTTTGTGAGAAGCCCAAAGAAGAGATTAGAAGAGAGATGCTTGCCCTACTTTCACTTGCTGAGGAAAAAAAAATGCAAAAGGAGAGGGCTAAAAAAGCCATAGCAGCAGCCATAGCCAGTGGACATGCGCATGCCCATGGGACTCAGGAGCACGAGGCCGAGCACATGGAGATAGAGTCAGATGAGGATGCAGAGCCAGATATTGTTGGCATTGTGGGCTCTCTTCGTGGTCCACGGATTCGCACTCATGGCACAACCACCACAGCCACAGCCACAGCATCCTCTAGGCCCCCCTTGTCCTCTAGTTCGACTAGAGTGCCAATGCCACCACCACCTTCATCTTCACGCAACCCACAGAGTTTTTTTGTGCCAAGAAACACACCAGGAGCACAGGTATCATTGGAGGCTACAGGGTGGAACAAGGAGGTGCATGAACATGCTACCATGGCATGTGCTGATTTTTGGTATTTCAATAACATACCATTCAATGTAGCGAATAGTCCCTATTGGCACAATATGGTCACTTCATTGACAGTTGCGGGAAAAGGCTTCAAGCCACCTTCTCGCAAAGATTTGAGTGGGAAGTAAGTGACAAATCAACTTAAATTTTATGTTCTTTCATTTAAAATTTAAATTAATTTATTATTTATGTTGAATTCAAGCTATTTTTTGTTTATAACTTACAATTTTGTACTTATTTAATTATTTTACTTTGTACTTGTAGGTTGCTCACAAATGCAACCGAAAGGGCAATGCATGTGGTGGAAGAGCAAAAAAATAAATGGAAAAAATTTGGCTGCTCAATTCTTTCTGATGGGTGGACGGATGGGAGAAACCGCACCATCCTTAATTTTTTGGTTGCTTCCAAAGGTGAATTTGTGTTTTGGAAGTCGGTGGATGCTTCCAACAAGATAAAAACTGCAGATACATTGTGTACGTTGTTGGAAGAAGTTGTGATGGAGGTGGGGATTGCTAATGTGGTGCAAGTCATCACAGATAATGCAGCAGCGTATGTGGCAGCTGGAAGGATGCTTGAGAGTAGACATCCATCACTCTTTTGGTCACCTTGTGCGGCTCATTGCCTTGACCTTCTTTTGGAGGACATAGGCAAACTTGTTTGGGTGGCACCGATTGTAGATGATGCAAGGAGCATCACAAAATATATCTACAATCACCCTTGGGTTCTTAGTTTGATGAGAGAGCATACGCAAGGGAAGGAGTTGGTGAGATCGGGTGCCACAAGGTTTGCAACAATTTTCCTAACGTTGCAAAGCATTTTGGATTCTTTGGGCTCTCTAAGACAAATGTTCGTGAGTCAAGCATGGAATGACTCTTCATATTCAAAGAAGGCCGAAGGAGATAGAATTTCTGCAATAGTCTTCGACCCCTTGTTTGCACAAAAAGCTACAGAGATCGTGAAGGTAACTTCCAAACTTTGATTTTAATTTTAATCTCAAGTTCAATATAAATATATGTTTTTTAATTTAACTTTAAGCCTTTCATTATAAATTTCTAACTTTGATCTTTTTGTATTTTTAATCTAGGTGTCGGAGCCCTTGGTTAGAGTCCTCCGCTTGGTAGATGGGGATGAAAACCCAATGGGATACATTTATGAGGCCATGGATAGGGCCAAGGAGGCCATCAAAAGTTATTACAAGGGGGACAGCCTCAAATTTGATCCCATATGGGAGATTGTTGATAAGAGGTGGAACAATCAACTCCACCAACCCATCCATGCAGCAGGGTACTTCCTCAACCCTTCTTTTCTCTTCTCAGAGAGCTTCTCTGATCCTAATGGAGAGGTTATGGAGGGGCTCACAACATGCATTCAGAGGATGGAACCTGAGGTTGCAGTGAGAGACCTCATCGTCAAGGAGATGGATATATATAGGGAGGCAACTGGTAATCTCTTTTCTTCAGAGTTGGCTGTTAGAGGAAGAACCACTCTGCCACCAGGTATAAAATTCAGAGTCTTTAAATTTTAAGTTTATTTCACATGCATCTTAGAATTTGATAAAATGTGTTTTGACTTTTGACTTTTGAGTCTTTGACTTTGTTTTCTAACTCTTCAATTTTGTTTTTGTTTTTTGCAGATGTTTGGTGGAAAAATTGGGGTGGAAAAACCCCAAATCTACAAAAAATTGCCCTCCGTATTCTATGTCAGCCTTGTAGTGCATCCAATTGTGAGCGCAATTGGAGCTTGTTCGAGTCCATTCACACGAAAAAGAGGAACAAGTTAACACAAAAGCGCCTCAATGACTTGGTCTTTGTGCAATACAACCTTCGGTTGCGCATAAAGAGAGTTGAAGAAAAATCACAGGATCCTATTGACTTAGATGAGATAGATCCTTATAGTGATTGGACAGGGCGAGAGGAGCAGCCTCCATTGTTTAGTGCAGATGAAATCCTTGACTTTGAGAGAGAGGCAATGGAGGATGTGGGTGCATCAGGAGTTGGAGATGTAGGGTTGGATGAGATCCAGCCAGAGCCAGAGCCAGCCAGCAGCAGTAGCACCGCAGCCACCACCACTAGCACCACGCACACGTGGCAGGGCTAGAGGACCCACCCCTTCTTCCCTAGCTGTTGCTAGACTAGGGAAGAGGAAAGCCTAGCATGTTGTATTTAGTTGTTGTTTAGAACTTTAGTATTTGCTTCTAGTTCTAGTTTTACTGTTTTCATGTATCAGACTTTCAGGCTTTTAGCCATCGGGATTCCGCATGAGAATGCGATTTTGTAATTAATTTACATTAAAGTCAATCAAAATTAATAGAAAACACTTTTGTACTCATTTATGGATTCATTGGATTCATCTTGTCATTGAATTTTGCAAAAAAAATGTGTTTTTAATGAAAATTAAGCAATTTTTTCATTTCCCGAGTTTTTTTGCCGAGTTTTTTCCGAGTTTTTGGCGAGTTTTTAAAAACTCTCCAATTTTTCCCTTGGCGAGTTTTTCCTTGAGTTTTCCAACTATGATTGGATCAATCGATGTTTGAGATTGAATGGAGAAAACTTGATAAAGTAGCAGAATGCAAATTGTGAAAATCATGGAAAATATTCCATCTCTGGGAACTTTGGGTGCCCTAGGTAGCCAGGGGCACCTAGGGTTTTGAACCACCAGATGCAGAGATTAGGGTTTGCAAATATGCTCATTATCTTCAAAATTATGTGAGCTTTCCAATAGATACCCCAGCCAAATCATTAGACTTGTCAGTTGCCAGCAAATTAAGATCAAATGGAGGACATAGTATGAGGTACAAACTTGAGGGATGAGGATCATGTGGAAAAATGACTAAGTCTGGAGACTATGGGCACCCCAGCTAGCCAGGGGCGCCCAAGGATTTGAGGCCCCAAATCAACTTTTCAGGAGATGCAACTTCCAAAAGACCCTCCTCAGAATTCGCCAAGCTATCCAACAAATCTAACAACTAGTTCATCGGGCCAGTCAAGCATTCGGAAACACAAAATCAACAGAGAATTCATCTGAAGGTGAGAAAACACAAAAATTGAAAAACATCAGAAAAATGGCTAAATTGGGAGCCATGGGTGCCCCAGCTAGCCAGGGGCACCCAACATTTTGAGGGTCCAAATTCAGTCTTTAGCATAAGCAACCTCCAAAACAATCTCACCAAATTCAATTAAGCTTCGCGATGGATCATTCAGCCAGTTCACAGGACTCACTGAGCGCCCAGAGTCGAGGATCAAATTGAGGTCAAAAGCAAGTAAAAAGTTGAAAATTTCAAGAAAATGGCTAAGTCTGCCAAGAAGGGCATCCAAGTTTTCATGCCTTAGAAAAAATTTCCAAGTTTTCATCATTCAACTCTCAAACAGCGTCCACATTCGACGAACCTGCTCAAGATTGGCTTCAAAAGATTTAAAGCTGGAAAATAAAGCGTTTTTAATCCTCAAAACCTATAAAAGAAGGCTTTGGATTTCATTATTCACTTTTTGCAGGTTGGCATCCAAAGGAAGAAAAGTATCTTTTTCTTCTCATCAAGATTTGAAGACCAAAATGTGGTGCTTTTTCGAAGTTCTTCATATTTTCATTATCAGTATGCACAGAGGCTTGCTTTTTCATGCTTTATTTTTCCAGGGTATCACTTTTCAAAAGGGGGTCATCTTTTTCAAAACTCATTCATATGGGTCTGCTTGATTTTTGATTCTCTTCAACTTTGGAAAATTTCAAGTTTTCAAGAATTTGCTTTTTTCGCGCTTTTTCAGGAAATCCTCAGCTTTTTCGAAATTTGATCAACTGGGTTTCTCCGGAACAAGATTCTTTACAAAACCCAAGTCCCAACTTTTTTCGGAGAAATTGTTTTTTCAAGGTAAATCAGCATTCCATTTTCAGTAGTTTGTGCAAAAAGTTTCTGAACCTAGTCGAGTTTACAATCAAAAATCAAAATTTCAGCATGTAGCACTCTCCACTTGAAATCAAGAACAAATCAGCTTTTAGGCGGATTAAGTTTCCTAAATGAGTCACCTCTTTGGGGCAGCAATATTTTCCGAGAATATAACTCAAAAGCGACAGTTAACTCGAAGCTTTCTTGAAGCTTTCTTTCTATTCTTGTCTTATTCTTATACATTCTTTATGAAGGACAAATATCAAGTTGTAATAGTTGGCAATTTCCTTGTTTTTTGCTTTCATAGGTTGTTAGATGCTTATCTTGTTTTAGTTTTAAAAATAAAGCTTGCATGTTGGCAAGTCTTGTTGTAAAAGCAAGGAGATTTTAAGGTTCCCTACTCCTCTGCTTGTCTATAAATAAGGGCAACCTTGCCCATTTTTCTTTAATGGTTATTGTGATAGTAAATTGTTGAGCCTACTTTGCCTGCAAGTTGTTGTTGTTCAATTTTAGTTCATTTAGTGTAAGATCAAGCTTGTATGCCTACCTTTGCCACAAGATATTGTTCAGTTCATGTGTTACTTGTGTTAATGTATTATGGTTGATCACTAAGCTATAAGCCTGTTATTGCTACAATCCTGTTGTCCCAGAAGTGTAATCTTTGTTACTTGAAATTTGAGAAAATAAAATTTTATGCCTACTTTGCTGCTTTGATCTATTGTCTCAGATTTCCGTTTTATGTGTTCTGCTTATATAATCTTTATTTCAACTTGCATTGAAAGTACAGTAGATGTGCGTTGGAAGAAAGTTTGTTTAAGTATTTGTGTCAAAGAATCATTCCTTGTCCATTTCTAACTCTCAAGCTCTGAGTTTACTTGAGTGGTTAGAAACATCATTAGAGTAGGCTGTGTCGTAGTTGAACTTCAAAAAGAGAAAATCTCAGCTACAGTGCTAGAGTTTTATAACCTTGTGCTCTTAGCTGAACAAAAAGATTGGAAAATTAGTTTAGTTTACTTTCTTTAAGCAACATCAGCAAAGAGGGAGCTTCCCCTCCTAGTTCGAAGAGTAGTTTATCTGTGCATAGTTGTCTGTTTCTAATCCGCATTCCAGAGATGCGAATTGAAATGCCAACATGGCGTTCAACACTATCTATGGTTTGTTGGTTGTAACAGCAGGCCTGTAGCAGCATTGTTTCCAGTGAACAATAGTTCTAACTTAGCGTCCCCCTTCAGCTCTTTAAGAGGTATTATGTTGTAGCTTCAAGTTGGGTAACTCCCTTCACCTTTTGGCAATATTTTGGCTGATTCCAATCAGCTTCATTTCATATTTTAATTTGTGACAGTAGATGCATACTTGAATTGAGAGATTTGAATGAGCTAACATTCTAACATTGTGTCATAGCATCACCAGTGATCCAATCTTGATTATTGTTGTTACTCACCCCACTGCATAAGTGGCTCTTGTTACTCACCCCACTGAATAAGTGGTTACTGGTACTCACTCACCACTGAAAAGTGGAAGAGTTACTTAATTTCTTTGTATTCACTCACCACTGGAAAGTAGAAGAGTTGACTTTACATTTCCAATATTGTATGAGCTTTCCCATTGAAAAGTGGAAGTGCCAAGCTAACCCCCACTGGACAAGTGGATTACTTTCAGCTGCTTCATTTCAAAAATAATTGTAATCTTGACACCGTATGTTCTTACCTTGCCCAATTCGGGATTTGAGTAATCATAAAGTGGAAAGGGAGTTGTTATTCTTTCATTTACTTTGAGGCTAGCACATTTTCAAAAAAAAATTAAGGGTGGTTATTACACCCTTCCACCAATCTGATTTGAAAGGATAAGTTTCAAGTGTTTTCTTTTCAATGTCCTCAATGAATAGGTTGGCCACAATTGGAGATAAGGGAGAACCTATAGCTATACCATTAGTTTGCTCATATATTTCATGCTCAAAGCTAAAGAAAGTTGAATTAAGACACAATATAACCAGTTTTATAGTTTCTTGGGCAATGGCTTCTATCACTCCCCTAATTGGTATTTTTGACAATAACAAAGCTAACCTTTATTCTCCACTTTTTGTTCCTTTTATGAATTCAACAAAAAATGAGGAGTCTTTAATATAGGAAGTGTTTCCTAGTAATAGTCTTTTCTGCAAGAAAAGAAGCTAAATGGTCGCCTTTCCTTAAATGTAACTGGATGCTCTGCATCATCTGTATCTTATAAGCATCCTTTTATTAATAAAAACCTTGGAACAGAGCACAGTAAAAACATATGTAGTTATGTTCAAACAAGGATTGCATGTTAAGAAACTATGCATAGATGTCACAGTGTTCAACGTGGATATAAAAATCACATTTGTCAGGCTTTTGGCTGGTGTTCAGCACACTTTAATCTATTTGTTATGAAAACCATGGATTAATGAATGAAACTTTATACACCCTATCGCATGTAATCAGATGGCCGTTTCTTTACTCCAAAAATTGGACAAATCTGTGACTGTCAGATATGCACCTACAAATGCTGCAGAATTTACTTACTTATACAAGAATGAGGAGTTCTTATTACCAAATTTTGATGAACACTGCATTTTCTCAGCTCTTGTAGCCTAACATCTAAAATACTAATATAAATAATTTCTGGACATAAACAAAGTGAATCAACATAGATGGAGATCATACCTAGAGCAGTTTCAAATATTTGTGGTGCAGGCTTTTCAAAGCCAACTTCCGAAGATATGATGATTGCATTGAACCTGACCAGAACAATTCAAGAACTGTTAGTAAAAGATAAAATGATCAGGAATTATCAAGATAGTTAGAACAGGCTCTGACCAACGGACAATCTGTAAGACTAGAACCTTTCACATTAAGAAACAAAATCTTGGATAATCTGATGCCCAAATAAGAGGTCCAAAAAAAATTTGGTCTAATACTCACGTTGCATATTTAAATATTTTAGAATCAGAGGATGTCATTTTACTTTCAAGTAGGCATCTTCATGTTCATCATATTCTCATTCATGATTCATCACATGTCAAGACTAAAGACGAAAATTTTAGAAAAAGTAACCATGTATTGAGGTCAATGAAAAGGATTTAATCAATTATATAAATGAGCACAGCCAAAGACAAACCAAAAAATAAAAGGTGTATGTTATTGTCTTTCGTCACGTCTATCTTCCTTTCAAGTCAACAATTTGAAAAGATACAACAAAACATACTGACAGGCATTAGAATCCATCAAAATAGATTGACAGATCCATGTCTCATTATTTGAGAACTAAGTGAAAAAGAAACGTCAGTTCCAAAAGGATTGGAATAACATATAAAAGGCAAATGGGCAACCATCTTTAATACAGGTACATAAGAAAGAAATATTAAGTCCACAAGCCAGAAAGAGAATGGTCAAGTTTTTCCACGGAGTATTGAGTCTGAGCCACAAAACAGCTTGTTGAGTCCAAGTCTTCAGATATTGGTTGAATTCTAATTCTTTAGATTCTTCCTTGTCTGTCTTCAGCAGTTATTCACTAATGGTGCATAATTGTGCGTTAGTTCCTTTTATAACTGTCACCCTTGGTATGAAAATGCTAGATACTACATTAACTTATCATTGTAAAACCCATAAAAGATATTTATCCATCTTTCAAATTAATCTTTGTGTCAAGTTTCCTTGTTTAGGAGAATTAGTTGTGTTTTCTGGTCTTCTGGTCTTCTGGTCTTCTAATATGCTAGAAGAGTGTTCATATGGACTTTCAATGGTTTCTTTCTCATAATTCTATTGATTCCATCTTGATAACATCATGATGTCAAGAAAATATTTTTCTTGTTTTGATTTCATGGGGTTATTTTAATCTTGTAGTATCAAAGTGTGAGAAGTGGTAGTTTGTGTTATTGAATATTATATAAAAATGTGTGGATCAATAGCGGGATGGGATTTTTTTAATTTATTTATTCAATACGGAGATGTCTTGAGTTGCTTTTGAAACTCCAATGAAAGGTATATGTGTAATGTCCCCATTTGGGATTACTCTAAATCTGCCTTGATTTCTTGAAGATATCCTTTTATGATGGTCTAGTGTTCATATTGCATTCTTTTTCTCCTTTCCCTGATCAATCATAGGATAAAGACATTCATAAATTTATTCATTTTTCTATCAAATAATCACAACTACTTATAAAACTCAATAATTGCTACAAGTAAATTGTATTATATATATATATATATGTAATTACATTCAATAATGTCAATGGAGCATAACATATCAGCAATGTTATAAGATAACTAGTAGCATGCATGATTTATTATTCCCCATGCAATCCAAAAAAAAAATAGATAACATTAAATAAATAGCACTATGTATGAATTACTATTAATTAGACTATTATTTAATTCCATGATGTATTTATCGACATCATTATTTAAATGTACAAACATTTATCTAACTTATTATTTAAATTCATAAAATGCTTATCTCCTTATATTCATAAAATACTTATCTACTTTCCAACTGCCTGTCTTTATAAATTTCAGATGATCTGCAGTCTATATTTTATCTCTTGTTTCCCCATACTATTATCTCTTTTCTTCCTCCTTCTATACATATCTCATTCTTTCCCTTTTTATATCTTCACATTCAAATGAGAAGATGTATCTTTTTGAAAGAGGCATTCATTAGAAAGGATACAACCTTTTGAAATGATTGTTGTCTTTTGAAAACTAATTCCAAACCTTTCTAATTTCTATTTTATTGTTCTCTACACACTATTGATAGATCTCCTTTTTACATCTTCATTCCTTTACTCTTCTATCTTCTTAAAATCTGATGTGTATTTAATTATATATATTTTTTAATGTTTATGATATTTAAATCATTAACTTGTTTATATTATATTATAATTATAATATTATCTAAGATAATTATAATTATAATATTTAAATTGAGATTACTTATATTTTCATTTTGATATTTATTTGATTTTGTTATTTGTATTTCAGTGTTATTTTGGTGTTACGATTTCGGGGACATGACAGTCCTCCCCTCCCAAATTTGTTTGTCCTCAAGCAAAAACATCTTAGTTTCTTCTAGGATCTCTTCTTCTAATCTGTCACCAATGGTACCCAAATTAGTCACGTTTGTATATATAATTTAATGTTCTATAATGATTACTCTATTTGAATGCAAATATCTATTAAAATATAAATATATGAAATATATACTTATCTTTAGATCTTCTTTTGTGATGGGGACATCACAATATGTGAGGTTGGTTCACATTGGCTAAGTATGTAGCTTCAAATACATAGAAATACATGTGATAATTTCAAGATTTTGTTTTCGATAAAGTGATGTTTCTAGAAGTAGGTAGCCATGTTTCATATTTGTTGGTAAGATATGAGCAATTTAATACTTCTAGGGGAGATGAAGATGATTTGTTTAAGTTCTAGGTGATTCTAGTATTTTGGATCATGAAATTTAAATGGCATCTTTTTTGTTATATTGTCCATATGAGGGATTGAATATGTGTTGGGAATGATCATGCAATAGTTTTGTCTTTTCCTATGTTACCAGTTCACTTAGAAAATCCCCTAGACTTGGGTTTGGTTTGTACCTAGTCTAGGTTCTAGTCCAGTTCCCCTATAGGATCATCAAAACTCCTGCAAGATGGACTCAGATTCAGCTAGGTTTTCTTTACAGCTGACTGAAGCAAATATAAGTTCATTTTGCAGGACCCACCTAGACCCCAGGCTGAACCCAGCTAATTTTCATGCTTTTTAAAAAACGCCAAATACTACATCTTGTGAATGAAAATTATCAATTCAATCTCCTTTTTGGATGCTTTATGCTGATGATTTAAAACAATTTCTGCCTTCTTCCACTTGAATTTTGCAAATTTCAAGAGGGGAATTGAAGGAATTTGAAGTATAAATGCCTTTTACCAATGTTATGAAGATTTTTCTTCAAAAGTGGCCTCCTACAGCTGCTGTTTGTACTGGTATAGGCCTGCAAAATATATAATTTTCTGATATTGACCCTGTTGTACCTGTTGTACTTGGTGGAATTCTGCAGTTTTGTTATCGAATCCTGCAAAAAGATATTGCTCTAAATGTTGTCTTTGCTGTGACCTGCTGTAGAATGATGAAACTTTGCTATTGTTACTGCTGATAAGGGTCAAAAATTTGACTGCTACTTCTGTATGAAGAGCTAGGCGACCTGCTGTTGCTGGTTGTACTGGGATTATAAATCAAAAAATGCCCTTTACAAAGGATTATTTCTGTAGTCTCTAATAATTGTTGTCTTTTCTCTAAATAGTTTTCTACTTTTTGAATGACCCCTTCATGCTTATAAATAGTTGTTGATTTATCCTTGAAACCTCATGACTTTTCTCACAGTTATATCTGGGTCAGCTTGCTTTATTATTAAAACAAAACAGGCACCATTATATTGGTGTGTCTCTCCTCTTAAGCATATGCTAAAATGGCTTGTTCAGATGTGTACCAATGCTTAGGTGTGGGCCTAAATGTGCCTCAAATTTTTCAAAAAGTCTTCCTTCTCTCATGCTGAAACGTTTGCCTTTTCTTCCTCATACACCTGAGTTTTGAAGGGGAAATTCAAGTTGCTGTTTTCCTTTGTTTTGGCACACTAGAAGAGAGCTTTCGTATTGATTTGTGTGTTTGGGGGGCCACTATATACAGGCATGCACTTGAACAATGTATCAAGATTTTTTTAATTTTTAAAAATCCTTAGTGAGGCATGTGCCTATCTATTAACTTGAACATTTTCATCAATAACTGCTTTCCATGATGTGCATGCCAATGCTTATTTGTTGATTTTTTTTTGTTTTAACAATGGCATGCATTCAATGCTGGGTATTTGGATTTGTACACATCAAAAGTTCTTCATGCACCTATAACCTTGCTTATCATTGATGTGTTCCTTTATGAGGTGATGAGGTGCCCACTACTGTCCAGGGGTGTACCCATACACTGAACTTTTAACTTTTCAAAATCTCACTTCTTTATAGAAGCACATGCTTCCTTTGAAAGACACACCTGCTCTCAATTTCTTCATTGTGTCGCATTTCTCTCTGTTTGTCACACATCAATGCTTTGGGTAGGAAAATTTGACTTGACAATATTTCTTTACCTTGGCGCACTTGAACACTAGATTGAACACACTTGCAATTGTAGATTTTTGTCAATGTTTTCAAGTCACCTACTTTGTATTGGCACACCTTTTAGCTTGTGGTGCATGCCTGGATGACACTTTGAAAACTTTTGAGATCATTGAATGGTCCTTTAGTTAGGTACCTGGGATTATTGTACACACTTGTGTATGTTACTTTCTTCCTTGATGAAGCATTTTTGTCTATATTTTTACCCATTCACTCTTAATATTGTTTCAAAATTTGCATTATGAGGTGCACACCAAGACCTCTGCACATGCTCCCCTTTATGACTTAGCCAAATTTTGAATTCAAATGCCTCCTTTCTCCGAACAAAATGGACGTCTTCAAGAGCCTCTTAGGATCCTACAAACACTCAAAGAAAGACAAAAAGACGAAAAGACAATGTAAACTGCACAAGACTTGATCATGATAGACTTCAGTTTTGAAAACTTGAGATGATATGGAAGTTTTGTATGCATATAACAACCACCTCATGGATTATGTCACCAATTGCCTTGGGCGAACAGTCTAAATATTATGTAGCATTTGTATAGTCTAACGACCTTAGATTAAAGGTTAACCTTAGATTTTCCAAAATGATGATAGGTGTAGCTTGAACTTTGTGTGTTTCTAGAAAAAAATTGTATTGTTTTTTGCCGCTAAGGTATATTACAAAAAAAAAAGGATGTGGCGTTAGTAGCAGATTTGGTGAGTAGATTAGGTGCATTCAAAGGAACTGGAGTTGAAGTTTTAAATGTGACAAAAAACATCAAACCTTTTATTCTGCAAAGCATAAACATGTTGATCAATGCACTATAAACCCCAAGAGAAAGATATTTTCATACATACAATAACAAAATCAGTTGAGAAAGAAAATTAAAAAGGCACTTTCCTCTTGTTCATTATAATTAGCTAATGGGTCACATAATAGACTAAAATGTGCATGACACGAAATAAAGATGGGATCATGATATAACAAACAAAACAAAGAGGAGGATTCCTTGAGAAATGAAATGTCTTACAGTTTAGCAACATCCATATCCTCTAATATTGGCCTCAAACGTGTGTCAAAGTTTGAGACAACAGCTAATTTTACTGTATAAATCAAGTTACTGAATTAGTATTTTATTGGGCAACCTCAAGAATAAACTGTAGCAATGACTTTTTTAAAAGTCAAGAATTAATATGACTAAAAAAATTATCTTTCCTACAACCTCCAGCATCTTGCAAATGGCTGAGAACTTCATAGGCTCCAACTGGAAGCTTCCATGCATCAGCCTGTGAGAAATGCTGAATCCACGAAACCCAGAAAAGTTCTTAATTTTCAATGGATAGTACAGAAGTGTAGATACTCTACAAAAAAATAGTCAAGAACATATACATGAATTCCCATTTCACTTGTGTTTTTCAAAAATGATGAGTAATGACACACTGATGTGCTTCTACACATGGCATTAACATCATGCTTTGTAGAGAAAACAACAACTAAACTACATGTAGCATTAAAAAATCATGATTTGAGATCACAACTAAAATAGTTTCCTCAAGAATGGAAATAGCTGGTTTGAAAATAAAATGAAAATCCTATTTGTTATTATTTCCATTTTCCTTGAGACACATTGGATCCTTTATGATAAAAAATGTTTGCAAGTGGACGTTTGATGCATGCATTTTCAACTTATTTATATACATGTATTCTTAATAGGCTGCATGGTGATATCATGGTCAGCTCGATTTCCTAACATATATTAGAAACACATGTTATTACTTACTTGGCAGCATTATTCTATCCAATTTTGACATTATTTATTATGGCAATAGTGATTGGAACGAAACAGAGGAGACCCTTTATTGAATAGAATCTTTTGACGAAGATTTAACATTTTGATAATTGATCTGGTAAAACCTAAGATTTGTTTGACATATAGATGTCCTGTTTTCATCTTTGTCTGTATTTATTATTTATCTGTTATGAGAGCATAGTTAGTCAAACGTAAGTGTTTACATTTGGTGTGTACAATCTAGCATATAACAATTATATACAAGGCTAGAGGGGACAACTATGTAAGGTAAATAGCATAATGGTGTCACTATGGTGTTGTCATCCCATTATTTTCTATATTAATAACACATGTTGTGCAATGTTAATTTTACAGAAGCTTCATTCTAGCCTGCACCTAATAAGTTGTGTTAATCAAAAAGGGTTTTATTTTCTGAAATTATTCAGTGTTGTGTATTGTATGAGTATCTCAAGATAGCGTTGAAGTAGTGACTTTGATAATTTCATTATAGGTGAGATCTTTATTTATACATCACCCAAGTTGTTATGTACAACTAATTTAGTTTTAGCAAACTTAAATTTAATAATTCAGATCTGTTGTTATACTTGATATTTTGCATTAACAGGTTTCCCAAAATAATATCAGCATTATGGAATGTAGGAACTGCTGTTCACAGTTGATTATTTTGATTTAAAGGGTTTCCTAATTTTGTTGCTGCTAATTATATTGCTCATCAGCATTTATTTCAGTGGGATTGGCATCTACTTTAATATTTTCATCATTTCAGCTTGCACATGGTTGGAAAATCATCTTTGTCCTAATGTTGTCCGAATGGGGACATTACACATTCTTGCCACATAGAGAACACTTCTTCTAAGACCCTAAAATATTCCCTTGATATTGTCATTGTTTACTCACAGAATGAATTCCAACATGCGCAAGGAGTAAACAAGAATCGCTTACACAACATAACACTGTACTAGAATATAATGCATAATATCATCACACTTGTCTTTATTGATCGAACATATGCTAGTGCAATTATAACATGAATACTCATAGCAACAATACCAATTGATTACATGACTCCGACTACATATAGTGCATAGACAGTGGTTGAAGGACCAACCGTCGTGTCCCTTCATTACATTAATTATTCCCTCAGGAACTAATTCCAGAACCACTAACTAATATGACAACATGACAAGACAACTACATGAAATATTAAACTAAGTCTTATTTATTACTCACGACCAACTAAGTACACTTTCAGCCGGCTACATCATCCACCCCATAAAGTAGTCGCCTTCCAGACGACTAAAAATGAAAAAATGGGGTATAGAAAGGGAATTAAGAGGAGGGAGGGTAAGAGTGCGCCCCTGGATGTACGAACAAGGATGGGGTCATAGTCAACTGCTGCTGAAGGCGTTGAAGCTTTTGGGTGGTTGCATGCTAACTTCACCATCTTCACTACCTCGGCAAGTTTGGCTTGTGCAGCTACCAATTCCTCTTTCGTGCCCGCCAAGTCCTTGTCCTTTTGAGTCAGTTGAATCTCCCTCTCCCCTGCTAGCTGTTGTGCCTCCTCTAGCTATGTATCCCTCTTAGCCAACAGCTTGTCCTTCACACTCAACACTTCATCCTCTGTTGCCAACACCCATGCTTGCTCTGTCGTCACTTGAGCCAACTGCTCCTGTGACTTGCAAATTTGCTCTGCTAGCTCTGTGCGACTCTGGGTTGCCTGTGCTAGAGCCCTCTCACGTGCCTCTCTGGCCTCGTCCATGTAGAGTGCCAACTAGCACCATTGAAGGAAGATGTCTTGGTAACACTGCTCCATACCATGGAGTGCTATAAGAATCCTGCCATGCCTTCCCCATGTTGTTGGTCAGCTTGGCTACCAAGCGGCCATCATCTCGGGTGTCTCCACACCCAGCCAACCCCTCACTGTGAAGCATCAAAAAAACTCTCCTTCGCACCCCTATTGCATAAACGCCAGAATATGCTCAGCTTCTTGTGCAACTAAGGGATCCAACCCAGCAATGAGTTGCTCCCCAACCTCACCAACTTCCTGCATGAAACGTCCCATCACACTCAGCTTAGTGATGTATTTGTGTAGGGTGCCGAGAGGGTCCGACGGTGTCATCCATACCGGTCCCATTGACTCATCCTCGCTGGAGGCTGCCTCCCCCAATTGTGTCTGTCTCCTCTGCCTCAGTTGTTAGGGTGAAGGGGTTGCACGACCTTGCTATGGAGTTGCACATTTTGTCGGTCGTGTTACCAAATGGTAGTGTTGTGCCAATGACTGTGAGACAAGTACAATATGGCCAAATGAAATACCCTCCTACTTCTCACCTGGCTGTGTGCTCAACTGAGTGCTCACTGGTAGATGTGTGCTTGGCGACAGCTGCTGTGTACTCTCATGTGCGCCCATTAGTTGGGTGGCAGGTTGCGGCTACACACTCAGCTCTGGCTGGACACTCTCCTGAGTGCTTGGCTATGTGGTCTCCTGAATGGAGATATGTGTCGGCTCCTTGGCCATCGCTAGCAATGGCGGAGGGTCTGTACTTGTGCACCCATCCCGACAAGCCAAGCAACCAAGGCCTCGTCATCCTCCTCTTCTCCTTCTTCGCATGTGGCCACTGTTGTTGGTTTGGACACTATCGGGATCTCTTGTGCTGTTGGCGGAGAAACTATAGGGATTGCCTGTTGGGGCACATTTGTTGGGTCGGCAATAAGTGCCTCCTCTACCTCCCGCAACCTGGTCTCTCCAGCTATTGAAACTTCATCTATGCTCATCTCATCCACATCCGATAACACGTTAACAGCTGCCTCCTCTATACTTAGTATGTCACCCTCCCCACTCTACCCATCATCCTGCTCCTCTCCGCTCGGCCTTAGTGATGCGCTACCTATATGTCGTCTCCTCTTTTCCAACAGTGCAGACTGTTGCATCTCATCTCCTGTGCTCTGTATGCCAAAGTTGGCCCAATAGAATACGATGGGCCAGCCATCTCCAATCTCCGCCAACGGCTGTAGTCCGCCCCAATGACAAGCAGGCACCTGTCAATGAATTGCATCCAGCAACAACCCTATGGCATGTTGCATCATGTAGAAGGCTTTGTGTCAAAGACACATGAATTCCCTCATACGTTCTAAAAGCCCAATCGCCCGGTTATACACAACACCAGTAGCCAGTCCAATCATCAACCCTATCATCCAAATTGCAATGTCAGATGCCCTGTTGGCACCCATGAGTCTGCTCTTAATCAAGTCGAGCACACTTCCACTTGGTGTTGTCGAGGAAGTTCTTCCACAATCCCCTGTTGCCGGCACCCCAAATGATATCTCTCTCCTGCTGTGTCAAGCTAGACCTGCAAACTCTTGCTACAAGGGCCTCCTTCTTGCTTCGTCATTTTGCCAAGCGGCTTTGTAGGCGCAAGCCCTCGAGAGGGAATTCCAAAAACCCTTGTGCACTCTGGGGCACCATACCACACCGTGACTTCATAACCTCTGTACTTGATAATTGATCTATGGTCGTACCTATCATAGCTAGTTATCAACTACCGCAAAAAAGACTAAATTCTCTGGCATTAAAAAATGGCAGTTGTACTGCCCTGTCTACCTACGCTCTTTCCAGGGCCTTTTTAAGTATATGTGAGTCTGGTGCTGAAATCCACCACGAGCGACACTCTGTGCCGCTGAGACTCCCATGTGATTGTCTTAGGTGTGACTGCCTCGTCGCTTCCTCTAGCCATGGCTGGGTTTCCTGCAATTTTTGGCCGAATGATTTGCAACTTCTTTCCTTTGCTGCTACTGGCTACCATCCTCCTTTCTAAATGATATTTATTCTCGTGATAGCACCAATGTGCTTCTGACTCACAACACTTGCCTTCCAGATTTGAATTGTCTATGCTAAATACTAAGTGTTGACGGTTACAATAACTTTCTTCCTTGATTGTGTCATATTTCAGGCGTCTTTGATTCCTCAGTTGTCTTGATTTTCTCATTAATTTAAATTGTCATTCTTTTACTCTAAAATTTATGTGACCTTTTCTCCTTATGTATTATTTAAAAAATCTGTATAGCCTTTCATCATTATTATAAAATCACCTTCAATTCAAAACTTTATCATTCCAATCTATATTTATTATATTGATCAAATCATTTTCAATTCATCAGTTTCTTCTGACCTTTTAACCTCTCTATGATCTATTACAGTGCTTTATATATAGCTCAGTTTATGGATTTTCTATAATATTCTCAAGTATATGATCCTCATTGCTTTATATTTTAGTTCTTAACAATCATTCTTTGTCACTTAAATTCATTGACTTTTATTATTCTCAATCAGTATGAATTCTCTTTATATTTAATCTTAATTGTCTTCATCCAGGTGCATGATCTTCTTTGGATTTTCCACAACTTGACCCTTCTGTGCACTCTCATGTCATTTTGAATATGACTTTGATTTTTTCCGCCTGACTTCTTTTTCCCTGCAAACTCGTACAGTCTTGTCTATTGTGGCATACGATTTTTCCCTTAATGAATATAAGGATCCTAGCAATTTTAATATTCATATTTCTGAATTTTTTAATCTCTGTTCTTTTTAATTTCTTTTTTTTTCTCTTTTGTTGTCTCTTTTTTCTCATTCTCTTTCCTCGTCTTCTTTTCTCTCTCCTCTCCGTCTTCTTTTTCTCTCCTCTATCTCCTTTTTCTCTCTCCTCCGTCTCTTTTTTCTTCCTTGTCTTTGTCTTTATTTTCTGTCCTACTCGTCTCCTTTTTCTTTGAATTTTTTTTTCTTTTTTCTATTGTCCCTCTCCTCCTGGTCGTTTTTTCTTTTCACACCTCTACTTTCCTCGCCTTTCCGAACTTTCAACTTCGAGACATAATGCCATTTACAGGTGTAAGGAGGCTTCTTATAACACTCTTCCTCACAACACATACCCATAAATTTTACATCAAACCACTTGTCCACCAACTAGGTTGGACCTATGCCTTTGAAATTGCTATCGACATATCGCCCGCTGTATTGTTGGTACCCTGTTATGTCCTCTTCGTCCACTATTGGTGGCCCGGCTGGATTTGGTATGACTCTCCATAGCCCGTCCTTCGTCACCACCTTCTCTACCCTTGGTGTCTTCCACCGATTTGCTCTCATATAGTTGAGTACATCTTCCGTAATTTCATGAACATGTGTCACAAAAGTATTCTTCGTCATTATAACTGTCTTCAGACACAGTTCGATCTTCTCCACGTACGAGCTCCATTGCTCACCATCCCACCATTCTTCGTCTTCGTCACTAGCACTTGACTGGCGCTCGCTTCGTTCTTTCGCCACTTTCTCTTCCTTCTCTCTCTGCGCTGCTTCATCCAGTTCCTTGCGAGATACCCCCTCCTTATGCCTTTGTATGGGGATTGGTATTTCCAATGTCCCCCTATCCGTCGCCACAGGGCAGGTGTTTCGAACACTACATTCGTCAGATGCTTGTGCACCCGGGGTACTGCAATACCTTCGACTTTCCTAATTCATCCCAGTCTTCTTTTGTGACATACCCATAGCCACCTAAGCCCCAGTCTTGCTCTCTGGTGGCTTCCTCCTTTTGCACAAGCGAGTCCTCCTTAGTGGCGTATCCAAGCATGTTGATGGCGACTATATCTTTCTTCTCCTTTCTCTCCTAGTATAGCTTCAATGATCCTATCCTTTCCTAATTCATCCCAGTCTTCTTTTGTGACATACCCATAGCCACCTAAGCCCCAATCTTGCTCTCTGGTGGCTTCCTCCTTTTGCACAAGCGAGTCCTCCTTAGTGGCGTATCCAAGCATGTTGATGGCGACTATATCTTTCTTCTCCTTTCTCTCCTGGTATAGCTTCAACTTCGACCCGTTAATGGCTTTTGGCAGCAATGACCCGTCCAAATTTTCCAACCTTATGGAACCATTGTCGCAAACCTTTCAGATTTTAAACGGCCCGAGCCACCGAACTTTGAACTTCCCCTGTTGGATTTTGTTACGACCGTTAAATTTTAGAACCAACTGCCCTGGCTGGAAATTCATTTGCTAGAAATGTTTGTCGTGCTAGAATTTTCTTCTCCTTTGCATGGTTTTTGTCACCCATTGTACCATTACTCTCCATTCGTCCAATTTGTTAAGTTGGTACAATCATTCCTTGAAACTCTTTGTGTCGCACCATGTACTCCATTAACACCACCACTTCCTGATCGTACATCAACTGAAAGTGTGTGTGCTTGGTTGTCACCTTATACGTCATACGGTATGCCCATAGGATGGCCAGTAGTCTCTCTTCCCAATTTGCTTCTTCTATGCCACATGACTTATGATTCTATGAATGATTGACACCAGCACCTTGTTCGTGGACTCCGCTTGGCTGTTGGCTCGTGGGTAGTATGAGCTATACAAGTTATGGAAGATTCGAAACTCTGTCGTCATCAATCGAATGACGTGGTTGACGAAGTGTCCCCCATGGTCACTAGTAATCTGTATTGGAATCCCGTACCGTGTTATTATCTGTTTGTAGATGAATCTCGCTATACTCAGTGTTTTGTTATCTGGCAATGCTCGAGCCTCTGGCCGCTTTGTCAAATATTCTGTAGCAACCACTATATATCGGCACTGATGTAATTGACTTACTTTCAATGGCCCGGTAAAGTCCAGTCCCTAGCATTCGAACAACTCCTAACGTTGGGATGGGTATAAAGGCATGAAGCCTCGTTTCAAGGGTTTCCCTACCCTCTAGTAGGTGTCGCAGCCTAACACCCACTCTCGGGCATCTGTATGCATCGTTGGCCACCATACGCCCTCCAAAAGGATTTTCCTTGCCGTGCCATCCAGACCCATATGGCTAGACCCTTGTGTGCTTCTTTAAGTACACCCACTATCTCTTCCTCTATTACACATCTCCTGAGAATCTGGTCCGACCCCATCTTGTACAGCAACCCATTGATCAGCTGGAATGTCTTGCTCTTCAATATGAGTTTCCTTCGTTCTACTGGTGGCATCTCCTTCAAAAATGTGGATGTCGATAGGTACTCTCCAATCTTTTTGTACCATGAAGGGAGTACTGCAATTTGAAATAGGTGCACATCCGAAAAATCTTCATTCACTCCCCCTTCCGCAAGTTCACCCGACCGGATCCTTGACAACTGATCGGCAATCACATGACTCTTCCCTAGACATATGATAATTGTGAATGTGAATTCTTGGAGCAGTAACAGCCCCCTGTCTCCCTTGTATTATTGGCTTGTTCACCAGGTACATTAGAGCTTGGTGGTCCACATAGAACGTGAATGGTGTCGCCAGCAGGTAATGCTTGTACAACAACCCATTGATCAGCTAGAATGTCTTACTCTTCAATACAAGTTTCTTTCGTTCTGCTAGTGGCATCTCCTTCAGAAATGTGGATGTCGATAGGTACTCTCCAATCTTCTCATACCATGAAGGGAGTACTGTAATTTAAAATAGGTGCGCATCCCAAAAATCTTCATTCACTCCCCCTTCCGTAGGTTCACCCAACCGGATCCTTGACAACTGATCGATGATCACATGACTCTTCCCTAGACGTATGATAATTGTGAATGTGAATTCTTGGAGCAATAACCACCTGCTCACTCTCCCTTGTATTATTGGCTTGTTCACCAGGTACATTAGAGCTTGGTGGTCCACATAGAATGTGAGCAGTGTCGCCAGCAGGTAATGCCTAAATTTTTGCACTGAGTACACCATCGAGTGCTTCACGTTCGATCGTACTATAGTTCTTCTCTGCTTTTGAAAGTAATCAACTCGCAAAAAACATCGGGTGATCCTGCCCGTGTACTCCCACCTGTGCTAGTGTTGCTCCGATAGCAAAGTTGGAAGCATCCACGTGTACATGGAACTCCTTGTTCCAATCAGGGTACGCCAATATAGGTGAACTAATCAATCGATCCTTCAATTCATTGAACGCCTTTTCTTGTTCCTCCGCCCATATGAAAGGTTGTCCCTTCCTCATCAGTAGGTCGAGAGGGTAAGACACTTGTGCGAAGTTTTTGATAAACCTTTGGTAGTACCCTTCGTGCCCAAGGAAGGACTTTACGCTAATGACGTTTTTCGGGGCCTCCATTTGTATGATTACTTTTATTTTGTCTGGATCTATTTCTAGTCTGGCTTTGCACACAATGTGTCCCAATAGTTTTCCTTGCGGCACCATGAATCTACACTTCTTGGGGTTCAGTGCGAGTCAAGCTACTCTAAACCTCTCCATGCATTCTTCAAGAGATTTCAAGTGTTTCTCTTTGTCACTGTAGATTGACTAGTCGTCGAGGAATGCTTTGAAGTTTCCCACTGACATTTTGTCGAAGATGTGTAGTATTATTCTCTGGAATGTGGCCGACGCATTACACAACCCGAATGGCATTCAGTTGTACACGTACACCCCGTCCTCGACCACGAAGATTGTCTTCAGCTTGTCTTCCTCGGCAATGCTAATTTGGTTGTATCCCGAAAACCCGGTACATGAACAAGTACATCTCGTGCCCGGCGACCTCTTCAAGAAATCTGTCGGTGAAGGAGATTGGAAACAAGTCTTTAATTGTCACCGCGTTTAGGCACCGAAAGTCAACACATGTCCGAATCTACTTGCATTCTTTCTTTAGGGAAATGACGATTGGTGACACCCAGTCATTGACCTCTACTTTGAAAATAATACCCACTTCCAGCATCTTCTCAATTTCATCCTGTACTTTGGCGACGTAAAATTTTTTCATCCTATAGGGTCTCTTCCATACAAGTTGGGCTCCTGGTACGACAGGGATCCTATGTACGCACAGCTCCGCTGGTATGTCCTTTAGGTCCTTATATGTCCAGGCAAAGGCATCTTTATATTCCATGAAGATTTTGAATGTCGCCACGTTTAGTACGGGATCCCATTCATCACCGATGAGAATCACCTTAGGCTTTTCTTCTTCGTCGAGGTTTACTTTCTATAATGTAGGCTCTTAATACTTGATCAGTTTGTCTCGTTCAAACTTGTGGGCTAGCATCTCATCTAGTTATGCCATGCCTTCCTTATACTCACCATATTCTAGCGGAAATGTTTGGCTGGTTGAGCCCTTATCTTCGTTCTCTCCCCCTTCTCTGATTTGTAACATCTTGCATTATGGGTGAAAGAGTTCGTAATCCTCCATTTGCCAGTGAAACGGCCCATTTAGTGAACTAGTCTCATCCTTCGAACAACTTTCAAGTTCGAGTACCCCCTCGGCGTTCAGTTCCATCGTCTTCCTTTCTTCATCGACATTCGATCCTCCGTTCATTTTTGATCTGGAGGAAGCGAGTTCTTCATTCACAGCTTGGTTCTTCAAATCAATGATGTTCTTCCCGTGGCTCTCGATCAAGAGTGTGTTCCTTTTCCAATTATGATCCGCCTTGCCAACAATCAATCATCCTCGTCCCAACAATGCGTTGTACACCTTCTATAGCAGGATGACGATAAAGTTCAATAGGAACTATTGCGTGTCGATCAGGACTTTCTACGCCATTAAGGTACTGGGAGGTTTGATGCCATGCGGGTCTGCACATACCAGGTGGAATGTTGGGGGCCAGAGAGTTGGCTTTCCCAAGCACTTCCATGTCTCCTCTGGCAGTACGTTTACCTCAGAGCCTCCGTCGATGATAGTGTCGAAGAGTTTCCTCCCCATGATTTCCTTCTATAGGATGGTCAGCTTCCTCCCAATGTTCAATGCGAGTAGCATTGGGTTCGTGGCCTCTCTTGCCAGTTTTGTTGTACTCTCAGTCGAACCCTTCTGAAGGTTGTCCTCGATGACGTTCGTGAGTTCTACTCTCAGTTGGGGCATCGTAAACAGAAGGTTTGTTACCTTAATTGGTACGGTTGTGTGAAGCACCTGTCGTACGATGTTTTTCTTGGACTCCAACTACAACGACGCACCTGCCGCCTTGGAGGTTTTTCGTTCTTTTTCCATTGCCTCTTCCACTTTTGCCCTGTCCTCTCGAAGTCTTTCTTTCTTCGTACAAGGGTCTAGATAAGTGGCCTCTACCTGTGCCCTTGTAATCTCCAGGACCTCCTTTGTAATGTCCCCTTCCTAGGCAGTACATTTATTTCTAAGGTTAGCCTATCATTCAGATCCTCGTAGGCTGGCAGAAGTGTTTAGAGGATCACTTGAGGAAGTTATCTAGTGTTTGGGAACATCACTCCAACAGTTGATTCAGGTTTGGGCCTTTGCAGACACTTACAGAGTGATTTATAGATACTTCCTATTTATAGTAAGTCAGGCAGGCAAGAGTTGCTATATTTGGCAGGGCACCTGATTCAGTTGGTTAGCTTAGCTTCGACCCAGTTTGATGATCTGATGAGCAAACAGTAATTATTAAGGCATTTGATCATTATTAAAAGTTTATTAATTTGACTTTATAATATAAAGTCACTTTAATGAAAATAATTAAATATAATTATTTAATGGCAAATTATAAAGTATCATTAATACTTTATAATAAGGGATAAATTAATAGTAAATGAGTATTTTAATACTCATTTAAGAAAAGGGACGCCATTATTTAATTAATATGCCTAAGTCATTAAAGGGCGATTTAATGATATTTTAATTGCTCATTTAATTGCTTTTTTGGAAGGGGGTCGACTTAATGAAGAGAAGATATATATTTCTCCAAGGCAAATCGAATTCATTATGTTGATTATTCTAATTTGTCTTTATTTCTCTCTGAGAGCATTGGGGTTTGAGAAACAAGGGTTTCTGTAGATAATCGGGTTTTGAAGAACGTTCCCTCTTCAGAATCAGGCATACTGAGATTGTGCAATACCAGTTGAAGATTGTCAACAGGGTGACTTCATTCAGAGGTTACATTTGTGCTTACTGAGATAGATTCATAAAGGGTTTGAAAGAGATTATTCATCAGATACTTGAGGCGATTTTACTGAGACTCATTTCCAGTTGTTTGGCTTACATACTTCTCAGTCGTACCTTCATCATTTGCTGCTAAAGTTGTATTGTACCAGAGTTTGGGGTGTGAAGGAGATAAGGAAAACGCCTTTGCTTTTTGGTTTTTGTCCCCTCCAGTTTGGTTGCCTAGTTCTCAGTAGCTTTTGGCGTCATCTTGGTTAAGGAAAAGAATGCTTTCATCATCTTTTGATATTCTTCATTTGTGCGCCTAGCTGCAATAAAATTAGGTTCTCTTTTAATAAATTACCAGCTACCTTTCATTTGCATGTATTACCTTTCAGACTGTAATGATTGGATTTGAATAAGAGAAGCATTCTTAGCTCAAGGATCATTGATTTATTATTGTTCTGGCATTTTTATCTATTTATTGTATTTATTTCCAAAATCGCATTCTTTCAATATATTGCAAAACACCCTCAAAAAAATCAAAAACTACAAAACAAAACAAAAACGCATTCATCAGTCAGAAGATTTGGGTTGAGAGACACCTGATCTCTTACAGTGTAATCAGAGCACAGTTTTCCTGCCATCCTGTGCTTTTTTAGTCAGATGTGTACTTTTTCGATGCTTTTTCATGAGTAGAGATATTATTTTCTACAATAAGGGTAGAGGAACAGGCAGAGTCGAGGATTGGACAGGTCAACCTATTCCTGAAGGTTGGACAGTATCAAGGGTTCTGGGTATTCACAGATCCAGTTCCAATAGCAGTGAGAACAGTGTCACTACACTGATGGAAGACCGTGAGATTCCTGCAGAGTCACATAGGGATCCAGGGAAAGAGCATACCAAAGGTGATGTTACTGATGAGGAGTTCAGACGCAGGCATGATAATATGATGGACATGATGTCTCAGTTGATGGGCACGATGAGGCAGTACACTCAGCCTTAGCAGCACTATATTCAGGTAGGACAGACGAGCGGGATTGCAGGCATAGACCAGCCACTGGTGTCAGTACAGCAGTAGGCGTCACCTATCTTGCATGAGCGTAGGCCGGGACAACCTACATTCATATCTAGAGAGGCACCTTCGACTCCGAAGGCAGAGCAACAGGGTCATCATCATGAGTTCCAGCCACACAATG
>VDFB02272905.1:0-60075 GCA_007258455.2 Sequoia sempervirens | reverse complement strand
AAACATTGAAGCATTTCCGCAATTAGTGTAAACACCTAAGGTCAGCCGAACCTATGTAAACACCATTGAACACTTAAGTACATGCTTCCTTTTATCAAAGATGAATTGTGAACCACACACAACACTTAAAAACAATATGGAATATACCATCAACACCCTGAAATCAAACAAATTCCTTTGCAACAAATTTCACCTGAAGAATAAATTCATCCTGTACATCCAATTAACCTTATATATATTATAACACATGAATCCAACCTTACAAAGCACCAAACTTGAAACAACTCATACTAAAAATAGATATGAGTATTGTAAGCACACTGTCAAATCTATACGACCAAAAACCACACTACAGAGAAAAGAGAAGCAAAATCATTTCTCTAGACAACACTAATTTCACAATTCAAACACTAGTGAACACAAATTTGTCTACACAATGATACATAACCTAAAAATCTAGATATAACACCTCTAAATACCTCTAATAAACATATTTAAATTGCATAATCAGATCTTCAACCATGAAGAAATGTGGAGGAAAACATTGAACTTGAAGGGTGGAAAGAAGTTGAAGGGTGTTGCACTGGGTAAAATGAGTAAGGAGGATACTGGTTGCAGGGTCTAGATGGGGTTTCCCCTGGTTCTAACTTGTTGAAAAAAGAGGGACCAAAGATGAGGAATCTTCCTAAGAATTTTAAGAGGAAAGAGGTGCATGAGCATGATGATAATTCATAGGGAGTTGAGGATTAGATGATGAAGTAGGTTATGGTGAAAGGTGATGTTGTTTCTAGTGAGAAAGGGAAGGATACCCTAGACAAAGGTGTTACCAATAGTGATTCCTAGGAGGATAGTGTAGTGGGCAGGGACGTCTTCAACATTAGGAGTGAAGATATGCCCTAATTTTTTGGCATGGTGAAGGAGGGTTCCTTAAACCTATACATTCTTTTCAAATGGGCTTTTCATGAAATGAATTTCACCAATGTCAGTGTTGGAGCTATGACTAACAATTCTGATGAGCCTTCTTCTTCTAAGGGCCCTAATGTTTAGAATCAAGTTATTAAGATTTATTTGGAGGTTAATAAGCTATTTGACACTCTTAAAATGATTGTTTATGAGATGATCAACATGGAAAATTCCTATTTAGCATAGAATTTATATTCTTGAAGATAAGTTTGAGCGGGTCAATAAAAATTTGGAAAAGGTTATTGAGGTGAGCAATCATGCGATGTGTAACAAAGCCGAAGGATTGTGTTTTTTGAATAAGAAAGCCAAGAAATGGCTAAGGGATAAATCCAGTATGAGAGATGTGATGGTTGGTGTGGAAGATCAGCAAAAAAGTGGTGAGTGGGATGGGTCCCTCTGTTGGAACCTATAACAAAACCAAATTGAAGGCTAATGTTGGAAATCTTGCTGAAGAGGTTGTGGAAGTTATGAATGTTCATAAGAAGATAATTGATAGTGACTTGGAAGTGACATACATCTTGAAGAATCTCTAGTCATGTGTTATTTTTTGTGCCTTTTTTTGGTTGTTGTTTTGTTAGTTTTTGGCTACTTTCTAGCTGCTTGCTCTACTTTTGATTATCTTTTGAAGCAATATTTTCTTTTGTAAAGGGTTTCAGGGTCCCTTCAAAACCTGTTTTACCTATAATAAAAAAACTTCTATATATTGTAACACATGAATCCAAACTTATAGAGCACCAAAATTCAAACAACTTAGACTAAAAATAGATATGAGTATTGTAAGCACACTCTCAGATCTACAAGACTAGAAACCACACTATAGAGAAATGTGGAGCAAAACCATTTCTCTAAAAAACACAACTTTGTCTACACAATGACACATAACCTAAAACTCTGGATATAACTCCTCTAAAAACCTCTGATCAACATATTCAAACTGCATAATCAGATCTTCAACCATCAACAAATGTGTAGCAAACTCTGCTACATTGAACACTCTTTACCACATTGTTTCTTTTTTATTCAAATTTTCTCAAAAGTGCTTGGAAAACAAGCACCACAAACATATTCTCATCATTTACAATATTTCCTTATCACAACCAAACCAGTTGTAATACAACAACTCAACCACACATATGCTTATCAAGCAACATTAGAGGTTAACACCAGTGAAACTACTAATGACAACATAATGCAACAAATCAAAGCATCTCCATAGGTTGACATCAATGCAACAAAAAAGATCTATTGACATCAATGAAAAAAAAACTGCAAAGACTTCCAACAATACTATATTTTATGTTTACTAAAAGTAGGTTATCAATACAAAAATATTAGTTTATTACCATGCCAAGAAAAAATACTAAAACTTATTATTATTATTTTTAAAAATATGATGCACTAGATAAAAGAATATATATCAAGAAGATATAATTTTTTTCTATTTTACATAAACTATTAATATGAAATTTGACGTTGAATGGAAATAGTTGTGTTTTAACACACAGATTTTAATATTTATTTAAAAATAAATATTTATCAAAACTAGAAAAATATATATCTATGCACCAAAGTTTCAAGTTATAAATACACACAATACTATATAAAGATTGATATCTCATGCAACTTCATTTTTCAGCATTTTATCAACAACTAAATTATAGTTTTCAATTTATAAAAACTTGTATTCAATTATTTTTTTTAATTTTTTCAAAAAAAAAAAACATAAATATGCTAAAAAATTCACATTTTATTAGTTTACATCATTTCAATTAAAAACATATATGCTTCTTTTTAGTGATTCAATTTTAAATTTGGATAAGTGTTGGCTATTTCCATTATAAAAGTGTGACACAAGTTTGTAATTTTACCCAATTCTTAGGATCACATGTCTACTTTAGGGTATTTCTTCTCCCTTGGTTCTGGTCCAGTTTGTTGGTTGAGCAAGAAGTAGTCTGCTATTTATCTTTCATCTACAAAGGTTGACTATTGAGGACATCTAGCTTCAAAAAATTCTCATTGAGTGTGGCATTCACTTTCAAAATCCCATAGTCATCTTTTATGACAACCGAAGTGTGATTCAAATATCTCACAATCTGGTCTATCATCAACAAACCAAACACATTGAGATCCACATGCACTACATTCAAGAGCTATTTCATGAGTAGATTATTGATCTCAAGTGCTTTCCAACATCATATTAGACTATTGACATCTTCACCAAACCCTTCACTAAGAGCAATTTCCTTCATTTATGAGCTTTTTTTGGGATGTTGTTGGTGTCATCTTCAGAGGGGGGCTACTTAGTCCTCTTCTTATCTCTCTATTCTGGGGGGTGTTCTCTTTGTATTTTTGAGGGGGGTTTCTTCTTCTTTTTTTTGGGGGGCGGGGTGGGATTTTATATGTACATGGGTACCTAGCATGGCCTCATTTTCCAAAACCCATCATCTTTTACATCCTCCTAAGTTGTGCTTAAGGGGGGTGTTGGTGTAGGTTTTTAGTTTTCCTTAGTTATAGGTTTTTCCTACACTTTTATTAAGCTTTCTTAGGATGATAAGGTGAGTTTATTATTTAATAACTAGGAGATAAAGTGATGAGATGTCTCTACCTTTAGAGGCTGGAGTATTTATTTTTTCATCACTTTATTTAATATTGGTAGTTAATGGTAGTCAATTCATATTGGTTGATTTTCTACCTCCATCCTCTCCTTAGTTATATATAAACTTACTACCTAATTTGTATTTTTTTTTATCCTGGAAGCTCTTGATGCAATTATGTCATCTTGACATTGTATATCTCTCACAATTGCTGGTTTGCATTGCTTATGTTTTTCCAATTTATGTAGCTTTGAATTTCTCTTATAAAGTTCATTGGGTTATTCAATCTATTTTAGATTTCTAACACACCCTACTATTAAAAAAATAGTTTGCTTAGTCCCCTATAATTCCCTTAGATACCTTGAATAAAAAACTATACCTTTCTTGTGTTGATTATCAAATACAAACTATGAAGGCCTGAATCTTTAGCTAGATGTATGAGTTTTATGGGTATGATATCCATATAGGTGTTCGTTTGAATAAATTCTTACGCCTAGCTAATTCCTAGTAAGGGGACTTATTCACATGTTAAGTTTACTTAGGTCTTAGATGATCTTGTAGAAGTCTTAGTTGTCTAGATAAGATCTTATCATATCTTATATTTTGACTTTTTTCTGTCATGCTAGTTGTATCATAACATAGGATTAAGACACATGTCACAATCTTGTCTAATCCTATCTCTCACCTTTCCTTTAAATTAAAGGCCTCTCATGTACATTTTGAATCAATCTTGGATCCATAATCAAGCAAGCTAGTCTTGCCATTTTCTATCTTGTGGAAGATATATTGGTCTTTTAGTTGTTCTTGGGGTTTTGGAAATTCACCATCAATTCCTACAATAAGGGGATACAAATGTTGCTAAGTTTTAAAAATTTATGGATAGATTTCAATTTGAAGATGAGGACATGTGGATGTGATTCTTTGTTAGGTCTCTATATGTAAATACATATGAATGGTGTCAATTCAAAATTTTCTAGGATATACCTTTTTTTCTTGGAATGACCTTATGGATAGATTCAAAGATGTGCTTATACTTAATTTAACCCTACTATTTTTTATCCAAGACTTAGATAATATCCAAATAAAAGATGGAGAGTCAAGCATGGAACTCAACCATAGTTTTTTTTTCTATTTTTAAAGTCCCAAAAATTCTAGACCTAACATAATTTCTTGTATTAACATGTTATTTGAAGCATATGAAGTAGGTTTATTTTCAGTGTGATAGAATTACAAAATAATAGATATAAATTAAGCTTATAAATTCATTAATTATATGGATAATATGAGGAATGAATACATTGCTAGATTTTCATCCTCAAATTATTATATGGTTAGTAATGAACAAGTTGTTATAAGTAGTAGCAAAATGGATGCAACATATAGAGTAAGTGGCACATTAGAAAATGATAATTTTTTTGTAGATAGGTAGAATAATATGATGTGGGTGCTTTATATGATAGTGATATTGATGATCAAAAATTATAAGTACCTACCTTTAGCTAGATGGGTTCTCCATGATTGATTGCAATAAGGAAATGAATGATGGCCTGTAATTTGATAATGAGGTAAATGACCCTTATATTTGTAACAATAATATGCATAAAGAGGAAGATGTGTGTATAGATGACTGATAAAATTAACCAAATGTTGAGGCTAATAATAGAGAGTGTATACATGTAGATGGTGTAAAAAATGAATAAGAGAATAATTTCTTGTTTAGTGTGTTTCTTGGTCTTTTACTTGATTTTGATATTAAAGATACTTATTATTGTGTACATATGAGAATGATGTAGGCATAGTTGTACTTGAGGATAAGAATACTAATGCACATTTTAGTGTAATTAACGATTTTCCAATTATAGACCATGCCCTTGAAAATTTCAAAGATGGTGATAAAGTGGATGCATATGAGAGCATATTTATTTTGTGCAAGGCGTATAATGTTTCTCATATAGAGTGCACTTAATAGGTATTAAATTTGGTACCTATCATAAGGTATCCTAACTCTTAATCCTCGACATTCTAAATATTATAATTTTTTTGGGATTTATTGTTTAGACTTCCCCCATTCCATATACCTTAATGGTATGAGTTCCTCATCGCCCCTAATCCCTAACATCCTACCAAAGACATGAGGTATGGGTTATCCACAACCCTCAATAGCTCAAAAATTCCACCATTTTTATTGTAGCTTTCACCTTCCCCATTACATGATCTTGAAAGCTATTTATTATTAGTTTGGTTGATCTAATTTCTAGAATAGGGATTTTGTTTCCCACAACACAATCTTGAACAAATGAAGGTAAATTTGTATATTGTTTCAAGTGATAATGGTAAAAAATTCCAAAATTTTCCATTAATGATCCAATGATGACCTTTGTAGTTAGTGATCATGATTGGATTGAACCCATGATATCTTTTATAGGCATGGATTCAAAGATGAGAGAAATAAAAGGAGCCATACTTTAGATACTAAAGCTATGAGAGTTTATAGAATGTGATACCTTAACACCATGCCTAGATTATTTCTCAATGGATTTCACAAGTCCATTTCATCTCTTTGCACTCAAGTCATTTTTCCTTTATTTCTCAAAATGATGGGGAGTGAAATGATAAATATTTTCTTGCATATTCATGCATCTTTTTTAGGTACAAATTCAAAAGATATTATATTTGGGAATTAAAGAAAATGAAAATTAAAGTTTGAGAAAAACCTAAAAGTCATTGTGACCACATTTCCTATGTAAAACTTGATTTCCCATGCTAGAGATCTATATGTATGATTTTTTTCTTCTTTGTAATAGTTGGTCATTTAGGTTTCCATTATACCATAGTGTAGTGTCATATAGGGTTTCAAGTTCTATAGTTTATCTCCCATTATGGGAAACCTCTAAGTTATAGAGAGGTATCTACTTTAGAATATGCACGTAATTTAATGTCTCCATGGCTATACATTGATATTTTAGGGTTTTAGGGTATAAAGGTGTGGTATGCTCTCTTCCTTATAAATATTATTTCACCACAACTATTGGTGTGACTATAATAGGTATTTTAATAATGTTGCAACACTATAATTCATTACATATTTTTCACATGTAATAATATTTTTCCTATTATGGATGAATGCCAGTGAGCTCAAAGAAGGATCATTAAATAGATGAGTTTATTATGCACGATACGTTTGTTGTTATTTATTTCTCATTACTTGTAATGGATTGATACAACTATGTTACCCAATAAGACACTAGTCTTGAAGACCTTGATATTTCATACTTATAAAAAAAAAATCCTTTTATCGGTACTTGTAAAAATAGAAGTATGAGCTCCACATGTTGTTCTTGATTCATCAATGCAACTAGGGATTATTATTAAGAAATATTAAACTGGTAAATAATTAGACAATCATGTAAAATGTTCTTGTACCTTGTTAATATGCAAAATGTATTGAAAGAAATAATTTTAAGAGATAATAAAATTTCTATTATCTAAAGATATAGATGTAAGGAAAAAAATTGGCTATAAAAATGTATATTGCAACTACTTTTCCTTGACCTTGTGACAACTATGGGGTCATGAATTTAATTGGGTGTAGCTATATTTTGTCACATTGATTGTTTAGTTTAATTGAAATAATAACCTATTAAGGAGACATATAAGAATTCCCTCCAAATTTTAAGTTGAGATCAAAGAGTAGGAGATATTACCCACTCTCAAAAAATATTATTTACCCATCCAAAATCTATTGATGATCACCTATTACCTTTTTGAAGATAAATTATTGGTCTTGAAGGTAAAGACATTTTATAGGATTAAGGGATTTTAGTTTAAGACCTAATAAATTGGACTTTCTTTCATAATTCTAAAAAAGGGTGCCATGGTAGTATAAAAAATGTAAGATCAATAAGGAGCCAAGATAAAAGTACTTGTAGTCTAAGGATAGACACACACTCTTCATCATCTCATTATTAAGGTATGCACAATTATCATATTGAGCTCTATTTCATCCAATTTGAAACCTTGTATATGTGATTCCAATAGGAATATAGTCATCATGGGATATGCACAATAGATTTAAACCTATACGTGTGCAAGCTACTCATATTTTAGTGTTAGGAATTTTATCAATTATGATCCTACATATACCTCATGTATTTCCAACCAACATGTATATCTTCTCTCCAATGCTTGTGCATTTTTCAAATAGATTCACTAAAGTCTAGTTATGAATCATTTTGGTTGAAATTATTTTGAAATACAATAGTGTTAGACACACATGCAACTGAGAGGGGGAGTAAATTAGTTGTATATTAAAACCTTGAAACCATCAGTAATATTTTAAACCCTTATTAAGAATTAGTATGAATACAAACAATGAAACATAAACACATCAAAAAACCATACATGATAGAAAATCAAATTTATGTGGAAAAACCTAATCAAGGAAAAACCACGATGAGGATTAAATAACACACACACAAACACAAATGTGCACATATATATATATATATGTGTGTGTGTGTGTGTGTGTGTGGGTGAATAAAATAAATAAATATAATAGGCTCACTATCGAAAGGGATCACTGCCCAAAGGACTCACTATCCTGAAGAAAGAAAGAAAGGATCACTACTTGGATAGAAAGAGAATAGAAAGGAACTATCATAGGGAGGTTCAATACCTTAGAGCAACAAGATAATCCACCACAACAACTCTACACCATCCACAACCTTTGGGCTCACTTCCTCCAACAACTTTAGGCACATTGAAATGTAGACACCTTCTGCTCATTGCTTTCGATAGTCACAAGTGTTCATGCTCACACTCAAATCTCAAAACTTGATAACATACACATAATTTTGTAACACACAACACACCACAAACTTCTCAAACAAATCAAATTTCATATATATCATCCATAACCTCAAAATATTTCTCTAGGTCAACTTCAATGAAACATATGCACCTCAAATGTGCAACCAACAAATAGGTCAGCACAAAACACTTCCATATAGTGGAAAGAAGTGAAGGAGGACCACACCAAGGGTTAACAAAGACCCAAATCAACATTGACATGCTACACCACACTTCCACAAACCATGAAGCACATCCATAAGTAACATAACACACCAGGTTGGACAAACCTACATTAACGCTACCAAGTAACCACATACACACTTCAATAGGTCCAAAAACATCTTGTGGACCACACAACAACACCACACAACATCCTAAAATATTCCAAAACCAACATAAAATTTAAACAAACTAGACCAAACACATGTAACTAGGAACATTAACATCCAATGCAACCAGTCAAACTACCACTAAGACACAACACATGAACCAAGCTTGGGAAACAACTAAATACCAAACCATCAAAGGGAAGATAGATACATGCGATATTAACACAATACCAAATATGCAAGATTAAAAAATTCAACACAAAGAAATGTGGAGAAATACCATTTATCCCAAACACTTCTAAATATCACATACAAACCACACAAGCACATCTTCAAGCATGAAGAAATGTGGAGCACAATACATAACACACCTCTATCACGTTATACACTCTTTATTCAGTTTTCTCAAAAGCACTTGTAAACCAAGTGAGCCTGTTACATCTTCAACACCTGCTCAACTCCACAAACACCTTCTCAACAATCATACTATATGTTGACATAGGTTGACATAAATGAAAACACTAATGACAACATAGTGCAACAAATAGAAGTAAATTTTCTTGTGGAACCAACTTACTAGGAACCAAACTAGTGGCTCTTTGTTTCCAAAAAATGAAAATTTCCTCAATGTGAGGACCCCTATTATTGTTAGTTTTTTCCCTTATATAATCTATTCCATAGTGAAAGTTCAATCTTTCTAATAGGTGAATTCTATAACCCCATTAGTTGTTAAACTGTTATTTAGCTTACAATCATGTTGTCTTCTACAATTTTAAATATATCTAAATGGACTAAGCCTTCTACACCAATTTCATTTTAATAACCAAAACTTTCATCAACTCCAAATCCATTTGGAGATTTACCATGCTAGGTATTGTGATTTTCCTCATGCACTTGTTCTTCCGACTACAACATAAAAGTATGCTAGCTTTTATACCTTTGTGTGTGGTTTGCATACACAATGCCAATTATTTTTACCTATTTTTCTTTCTTCCCTAATTCCTTGCCTTGAATTTTCTTGATAAAATTTAGTATAAAATTAAAATTCCACAAAAACATTGAAATGACTAAAATTTACAAGGGAAATGGTGAATTTTATAAATAGTTTCAATGCATTAGTTATATTTTTAGTGCAATATATTTAAGAAATACATCTATCACTTCCACATCCTCTCCTTACCAATTATATTTTTTTGGCATTCTTGTTGTCTTGTTACATTTAATATTATCATGTTTTGTGCCTTGAAATAAGTAGTTTTTAAGTCATCTTAGTTTCCAACTATCCTATAAAATTATTATATTTGTTATATTTATTATCATTACACATTATTTAATTCTTCATTTCTTATTAACATTGAGTTTTCACACAATAATCATCTCCATGCATCAAATTAGCTAATGTATATCTACATGCCCCATTCTACATGTTCAACCTTTGTGCATGAAAGGAAATTTGGAGCCATAATAAACTATTTCCACATAACCCCATGGGCGAAAAATATGAAAACAAGTAGTCAAAATCAATAATATGAAAAATAGAAAAGAATACCATCAAGATGAAATAAGATATACCATAGGAAAGCCATCATGAGGGAAAAAACCAACCTCCAAAAGAGATCTCACACTCAATGCATTATCTCATGAAAAAAAATTACAATACACTTGAAAAATTTTCATGCAAGCCTTCTAAACATCAATATCCCTACTCTCACTCCATGTAAACAATAAAATGAGAATCATGTAACCACACATGCTAATCCATGATTCCACTGCTCACATATGCAACCTACAAGAGATGCTCAATCAACCATAGCCAACAAGCCAAAGGTTATGATATCCAATTGGATGACCTCAATAACTACACATGTGATTGCTTTTAAATAAATAATATTGCACAAAAAACAAAGTGGTATTACATAAACCATGTGTCTAATATCATGAGCTTAAAAAACCATTGTCCCCCTTATTTAATTTATAGTACTAAGTTTTACCTTTTTCATACTATTTTTTCCCACTATTAAATATTTTCTCAATGTATAATGCAAATTAAATATTTATCCCAATGTTACATACAATATACAAAGTGGCCCCAAGAATGTCTATCTAGTGTTATGCAATTATCCCTAGATACCCTAAGTGCACCAAAAATAATATTAATTTTACATTTAAACATTAGACAAGGTGAACACCACACCTTTTTCCCAACAATGAATCATTTATGTTCAACATAGTGTCCTTTTATCCCTATATATCTCCTATTACCCTATTCTGAATATTAGACATAGTCTCTTATGTTTTCTTATGGAAGCTTGTATTATTAAAAAATATGCAACTAAAATGATGCAACTTGTTTGAAACCCATTTTTATGTGTCTCATTCCTTTGTGCTCTATTCATATTTTTGAATATGACCATATCTCACCCATCTCATTCAATCGATCTAATAAATTTTTGTATGGGCATCTCTTTGTTAATTATTACTAGGTATTAATTTTGATCATCCATCATGTGCCCACTCATTTGTTAAACATTGCTAGGGTTTGAAAAATCCTAAGTTTAGTTTCTTAGTATTTTTATTAATTTTTGGGATTTCAACTTCCAATTAGATGTAGAATTTCCAATTTCACTTTCACATTTAGTTCATGTTCACTTTGCTACAATATTTCCTTTGGAATTTCTTATTTATGTCAATTTTGTGGGATTCTAAGTGTCAATTGCATATTTTACCATCCATTATCCATGTTCACTTTCACATCGAATCCTTGAAAATTTACTTCACTTATTTCTCCATTTTTATTCACTCCCACCTTTGTGGGATTTTAAAGTGTAATTGTATTTTTTTTGCATCCACTTCAAAGATTCAATTCAATGTAATTTTCCCTTATTATTTTACTTTCTCATCATTTCTCCTCAAACTTCATTTTCCACTCATTTGTTCACTTTCTTTATTTTTCCCTTTGTGGGAATTTTAAGTGCAACAAAAACATTCTCATTTATTCTCTAATGTTCACTTCAAAAATATTTCTCCACATACCTCCACTTTAGCATCCTTTTTCTACTAGTGTCTTCCTTCCTCCTTGTGGAATTTCATCTTCCATATGAACTTCATTTTTCCTCCAAGTGTAGTTTCACCTGCATTTCTTGCATCTATTTGGATATGTTTTTTCCAAAAAATTCCTTTTGCAAAGTTCCATCTACCATCTATTTTTTTTAAATATAGTTGAAACCCTATTTCAAACATCCCATTCAAATGTTTTTTCCCACAAACCTATTCCTATTGATGCCACTCCTACCTACTAATGTCATTGTCCTCTAAGAAACCCCCCCTAACATACTAATGTCACCATCATTTCATGTTGAAATCATCCTCTATTTCCACCTTGTTGGGGTTTCATCTACATTCAAACATGTGAAATTCACTTCCACCTTCCACTTCCACATGGAATTATTGTAAATCCCTTCTCCATCCATCTCTCCCTTTTCTCCATTTACTCCTTTGTGGGAGTTTCATGTGCAACTAGATATCACTCCCACTTCACTTTCATCATGCACTTCCGCATTGATTTCATTTATTCTTCCATTTCACTTGTTGATGACACCTCAAATCCTACAAATGTGTAGTTGAAGACCTTTTTCTTGCAAGTTATTATAAAATCAAGAATCTACAAAAAGTTACTTTGCAAGGGTCTAATTTCCATTCAGATGGTTTTCATGCTTCACTTCCATAATAAATCCCCACATCCCCTCGTATTTAGTTGCACACTATATTTTTTCAAAATCATCCAAAACTTCTCCTACCTCTCTTGAACTATTTTACAATCATCATTAATTCTTAATTAGGCCCTACAACCATTTGGTCTAATTTGTTCAATACCCAAACTATATTTTTTAATCAAATTAGGACAAATTTAGTTAGTAGATGTGAATGATGATACTCCCATGCAATCTCATAGTGATCTCTACATTGGATTTCTTGGGCTTATCCATATTTTTTCAATCTATATTTAGAGACATAATTAATATATAAATATCTTATAGATTTGGGTGGCATTCTTTTGTACCTCCCTCTTGCTCTCGTTAGACACTTGAATATTTAGATTTTCATGCTTTGAATTGGTGCACTCATTCCACCTAATCTTAAATTTTTTTATGCCATTAATGACCCATATTTGTTGTGGATTGAAGGAGGATGGATCCCCATAATTTGTGTCTACACATGGACATGAAAAAGGTGGATTTAGAGTAACTAAATGATGTAAAACATGATGCTAGTGTGTAGTTTCCTCTTGACAACACCCATGGTTGTAATTTTTTTGGATTCATGAAAGTATATATGTTTCCCACTTTGAAATGAATTGCTTATAGGGTATAATTGTGCTGATTTTAATTATTGAAATGGATGATAAAAAAGGGAGAAACAAGGGAACATAGTAGAGGAAGAAACTTGCATAGCAAAACCTTAGGGTTTGTGTTTTCAAATCTAGGTAAAGAATTTTGATACTATAATGATCTCAACTTATTTAGAATTCATAATAAGCATCTGTAACCATTATAGATCAAATGATTAAAGGGTAAAAGTACAAAATTTTGTCACACTTTTGGCCAACTTATCAACATAAGTGAATTTAAGCATTTTTAACTAAAAATGAATTTTGGTCAAACATATGATCTATCCAAATTCATTTTGGCTAGGTTAGAAATGGTCACAACTTCCCCAACTAAATTATTCACTTAATACATATGTAGCACCACTTTGAGGCCAATTTACTAAAAAAGTAAAATTATTTGGAAATATTGATGTTTCAACGACTCCCGCTCATGTGAATAACATTTAAAAAATATAAAAATACCCTTTTGTAGATCTATACATGTAGTTTTCAAAGATATATTTTAATAGTTTAATTACTATTACTATTTTACTTTTTATTTTTACTAAAAGTAGGTTATCAACACCAAAATAAAAGGTTGATTATCTTTTCAAGAAAAAATATTGGAGTTTATTTAAAATTTTGCAAAAAATGTGATGCACTAGATAAAAAATTCTATGTCAAGTTGGTATATATATTTTTGTTTAAGATAAATAGTTAAGACAAAAGGTGACATCCCATGGAAATATTGTGTTTTCAATACACGAACATTTTAATATTTATTTTAAAAATTTATTTATCAAACTTGGGAAAAAATAAATCTATGTACTAAAGTTTCAAGTTATAGATACACAAAAAAGTTAAGGGAAATTAGTATAACTTACTTTATAAAGAGAAACGTCCCATTTAACTTCATTTTTCAATATTTTATTAGCAACTAAATTATTGAAGATCTTATAATTATTTAATGTTAGAAAATTTTGATGTTTATATTTAATGTTTTGTCTATAATTTCCAAAATGTAATAATGTTCTAATGAGATGTTGTAGGTTGACAGTCGAGGTTCTTTAAGAATTGGAGAAAAAATCCAAATGCTAAATGTTTATTATTGGTTTTATTTTATTTTTTCATCAAGGAGGTTTAATGTTTGAGTGTATTTTGACTTTCATGTCCATTTATAAATGGAGGGAAATGTTTTTTATTGAATTATCTTTTTATTTAGATATTATATTGAGGAAATTGAAGAGTTGAGAATTATTTTAAAGAGGGAATTAGAATGGTTGGGGAAGGGGAGTGTTGTAGATTGTCTTCTTTCTTCATTTTATATTTATTTATTTCTTCTTTGGGGAAAGGGGGGAAGAAAGTTGGAGGGAGATGGTTGGAAGGAATAGTTGGTGGGATAATGTGGGCTGCGAGAAAGAGTCAAATACTTTCTTCATGTTATTTCAGCTAATCCTAACTTGGATAGCCAAGGTATGCTCTGAGTTTTGTGCTGTTATTAAATTCTTAATAGTTTGTGCTATTGTGTTGTAAGGATTGTTGTTATATATGTTTTGTGTGGAGTCTTGTTTGGGTAATAAGGGTGATGGGTGTAAATAAGGATATGATCTTTCTTGAGGGTTGAGAGCCTCCTTAGTTTGGGGTTGAGGAGGGAATGAAACCTCTCTTGGGGATATCTGATTTTAAAAAATGTTTTTTAAATGGTGCTATGATTTGGAGAGTGTATGGAGAATGGAAGAATGGTTTGATACAATGGTGAGAAGTGTGTTGGATATTGGAAGGTTGTAAATGGAGGGGATGGTTCTTGGATGGATGGCGGTGATTGTATGTTGAAGCATGGAGTTGTATGTTGAAGTTGGGAATAAATGTTTGTTCCCCAAGAGGGAAGGGAAACCCCCTTCTCCCCCTTTACAAGAATTTCATGAAAAAATTCTTTGCATGTGAGTCAGTGTAAATGTTTATCTTATTTTAATTTGAGTTGGGCATTTTTATTCTATCTCCCACTTGGGTGGACTTATCATTCCTATGGTTGGGAGGAGAGCAGGATTGGTATATTCTATTTAGTGTTTCTAGGTTTATAAATCATCATTTAGGTTTGTTGAAGAAGATTAGATATATGATTTCCTTTTTGTATTATTGATACAGTTGGAATTGAAGATTGAAATGAAACTTTGATGAATCTCTATAAATTCTAAATACTAGTGAAATCTGCTCATTGTGTTTCATGTGTGAATTTGTGAAATGTTTTGCAAGATATTGCACTTATTTATGTGGCATCATTAGTTTGTAAATTATTGAATCTGGTTTATAATGCATTAATAAACATCAGGTATAGTTGTTGTTATCTTGTTTATATTAGGAATAGATGTTAACATTTTATGTGAATAAAGATGAATTCATTATTGAAATGCAATTTCTTTTGAATGAGATATTGATGTTATAATATTAAAATATGTCATAGCAAAGAAAACCGACGTCTATAAATAAGATTACTATGAATGAAATTATGCCAAACATAATGTAGTTTCAAAAATTCCATCATGAACATTTGATTCAAGGAAAATGTCTTTATCACACTTCCTTTATGATCTTGGTCAGTTGTGGTTGATTAAAACCAATACATTTTCTAGTTGTTGCAATGTTACCTCTTCGTATTCATCTCTATATATTTGTTACAATCGACATTATCTTTGTCATAAGCATAGAAATCTATCAATAAATTGAAACCATTGTTATTCACTACCATTAATAGCTTTGTTTCTTGCATTTTGATTTAACAGTTCTTTATGTTTATCTCAGGTTTAAGTTAGGTTTAGAGATAGAATTAGGGTTAGGGTAAAGGTTAGGATTAGAGTTAGGATCAAGGATAAGGCTAGGGTTACAGTTAAGATTAGAATTAGGGTTAAGTTTAGGGTTAGGGTTAGGGATAAGGTTATATTAGAGTTTGGATTGGGGATAAGGTTAGGGTTAGGGTTAATATTAGGGTTAGGGTTAGTATTAGATATTTAATTAGGCTTGAGGTTAGGATAACAATTAGAGTGAGGGTTAGGGTTAGGGTTTTGGTTACATTCAAAAATATAATTAGGATTAGATTTATGGTTATGGTTATAGTTATGGGTAGCTTTAAGATTAAGATTACAATTTAAGGGTTAAAGTTAGTGATATAATTAGAGTTAGGGTCATGATTATGGCTATGGTTAGGTTTAGGTTTAGAGTTAAGGTTATAATTAGGGTTAATATTAGGGTTATAGTTAGATATAGAATTAGGGTTAGGATTAGGGTTAATATTATAGTTAAGGTTAAGGTTAGGATTTGGGTGATGTTTACAATAAATATTAGGGTTATGATTATTGTTTAAAATAGAATTAAAGTTAGGTTTAGGATTAAGGTTACAATAAGAGTTAAGGCTAGGGCTGCAATTAGTGATAAAATTATGGTTAGATTTAGGGTTAAGGTTATGATTATAATTAGATATGGAATTAGGGTTAGCTTTAGGGTTAGAACTATGGTTAGGGTTAAGGTTAGAGATATAAATATGGATATGGTTAGGGATAAGGTTAAGGTAAAAATTAGAGATGAATTAGATTTACCAGAAAGGTTGGGTTTAAATCTAGGGTTACAATTAGGGTAAGGGTTAAATTGGTGACAGGGTTAGGGTTATGGCTAGAGTTAAGGTTAGGATTAGGGTTACATATTAAATTAGGGTTAGGGTTAATATTACAGTTATAAATAGGACTTGGGGTTAGGGTTTTTTTATGGTTAGAGGTGTAATTAAAATTAGGGTTAGGGTTATGATTAGAGATTGAATTGGGATAAATGTTAGGGTTAGGATTATGATTAGGGTTATGATTAGGGTTACGACTAGAGAAATGGTTTAGGGTTCAATTTTTGGTTACGATTAGAGGTACAATTAGGGTTAGGGTTAGGGTTATGTTTAGAGATAGAATTAGAGTTAGGGTTATGATTGGAAATTGAATTGGATTAAATGTTAGGGTTAAGATTATGATTATGATTAGGGTTAGTGTTTGAGTTAGGATTAGTGTTTGGGTTATAATTAGAGTTAGAGTTATAATTATGGTTTTGGATATGGTTAGAGATAGAATTAGGATTAGGGTTATGGTTATAATTATGGTTAGGTTTAGGTTTAGGGTTAAGATTACAATAAGGTTTAGGGTTAGGGTTAGGGTTAAGATTAAGATTAGGTTTATGATAAAGGTTACAAATATGGTTAGAGATAGGGTTAGACTTAGCATTAGGGTTATGGTTATGACTAGGGCTAGTTTTAGTATTAAGGTTACAATTAGGGTTAAGGTTAGGGTTACAATTAGATATAAAATTATGACTAGGTTTAGATTTAAGGTTCATATTAGGGTTAGGGTTATTATAAATTTAACCCTAACCATAATGATATCTATAATTATAATTAAACTCTAATCCTAACTATTTTCATACCATAACATTAATTGAACCCTAACCCTAATTTAACTCTAATTTAACTATAAACAATATTAAATCCTAACCTTAATACTAACCCTTATGCTAAATGAACCTTAAAATTAATTGAATCATAACCCTAATTGAACCCTAATCCTAACCCTCATCAAGCCCTAACCATGACCCTAACCCTTTTTGAATCCTAATCATAACCCTAACCCTAAGCTTATGATTTATTGTAGAACCCTAGCCTTGAACCTCATTGAATCCCAACCCTAACCATAACCCCAAGCTTTATTGTATAACTCTGAACTTAAGAATAATTGAACCCTTATCTTGATTAAATCATAATCCTAATTAAACCCTAACCCTAATCCTAATTATATTTCAATCCAATAGTAACTATAATCCTCATTGAATACCAACCCTATTTACACTATAACCCTAACCCTAATTGAACCCTATCCCCAATTGTAACACCAACACAATATTTAACCATAAGAAACCCTAATTCTAACCCTTTTTGTAACCTTAATTCTAGTTTTATTATGACCTTGACAGTAAACCTAACCCTAATTTTAGACCTAACTCTACTCGTAACACTAATCGCAATTATAAATCCATTTGTAACTCTAATTATAATATGAATCATAGAATTCACACTTACCCTAACCCTAACCATTATTTTGATGAATTTAGAATTATAATAATCCTAACCCCAAGTCTAGTTGAACCCTAACAATTGAATGTTAATTCAAATCTAACTCCAATTAAATCCTAACCATAACTATAACCATAAGAAAAATCCTAACCTAACCTCAATTAACCCCTAACCTAGTCCTAATTCTAACCCTAAGTCTACTAATGTGACATCACATGATTTTTTTAGTTTTAGATCTAACCTTAATTCATTTCATTCAATTATGAGTACTAAGATCAACAATAACAACTTCAATTTTAGAATTATTAGTGCTACATTATTTAAATATTTGACATTAAATAAACAAGTTCTATCATTACAATTGAAAGATGGTAAGTGTTGGATTCTTTCTCCTATTATATTAATTAGTGAAATGCTTGATTGATTGTGAAATTAGTTATTGAAAATAAAAATGTATGAGGGTTGGGATGTTGCATAAAGTCTTAACGATTTAGTTATATGTAGGATTAATACCTCTTTATATGTACTTTAATTATTTTTATTGTTTTTATTATTTTCTAGTTCTTTTTTTATTAGACTTTTGTTAACTTTTTCTTTGTCTCTATTAAATATATGTTGGATAAAAGGCCTCAACTATTCTCTATGCTATTAATTTATGTATTGACTTTATTGAAGATTATAATACCTTTTCAAAATATTTGCTTAAATATAATAATCAAATTTTATATTGACAAAAACTTTAAAATTTATTGATGTCTAGTCTAATTATATATTCATTACTTATTTGATAATAGATATCAATTCAAAAATTATAATAAATATTATTATATTATTAAAATAATTCTTGATAAATAAAATATTTCAACTATATTATATTAATTAAATTATCTTTAAGAAATAAATTGATAAAAAAAGTTAAAACAAAATTATAATGCGTATTCTTGTTTCATTTAATTTTTTTGAGAATGAGATTAAAAAATCATACATTTGATTAATTATATTTATTATATCTAAAAATTGTATAGTCAATTTAGATCTATTTAATTTTAAAAATATTCTTGTAAGATATTTTTAATGAAAAATTTAATTATTTTGATAAAGAAGAAGAAATGCATTTGAAAAAAAGAAAATAGAATAATTCTTTATCTAGATTGATTTTTGCCTTTGCATAACTGTAATTTTTTTTATTAATTAGTTTGTTTTAGTACTTTCTTTTTATTAACTTAATATGAATTAATTTAAAAATCATTCTTGTAAGATATTTTTAATGAAAAATTTAGAAAAAATTGTACATACAAACAAATATTCAACTATTATTTATTTTTTATGGTTTAAAAAAAATATTTTGATAAGAAAAGAAGAAATGTATTTGAAAAAAGAAAACTAAAAAGAAAGAAAATAGAATAATTCTTTATAGATTACTTTTTGCCTTTGCATAACTATAATTTCTTTTTAGTAATTAATTATTTATCACAATTTGAACCATATCAAAACATTAATTTTCCTAAAAAGACTTAACTACTAAGTTAACCACAATATAAGCAGTCTCAACTTATAAATGGACTAAATTCAATTAATATGCACTTAAACTATTACCATTACTACTTCTACAATAATTTTCACCCTTATATCAAATAAAACACTTTCTCAGATAATCATACATGGTAATTATATCAAATAAAACACTTTCTCAGATAATCATACATGCAAATTACCAAACCATAGAGAAAGTGTGGGAAATGAAATAAAAGCTCTAAAGATATGAAAAAAGATAGGTATAGAAAAACACATAGAACACTTCATAGAAATATAAAATGAGACATCCTCTCTTTGAAATATAAAGATAGTCAGAAAAATATATTAAGGAAAATATGGGAGTTAAAAAGAAAGTTTAAAAACATTTTTTAAAGTGAAAATAAAATCATTATAGATAATTTTTATTTGGTATTCGATGTCATGGACAATATGCAAGAAACAAAGAAGTTTAAAGAGTCTAAAAAAAATTATTATTTCCCACTATAGGGTATTCGTTGTCATGGAGAATGTAGGTTGACATATCCTAAAAAGGAAAGAAGCATTAAGGAGATCCATCTCCTTACATTTATCTGCATCTTGAGAACATATATTTGGCATGAAACAAATAGATCCGCTCCCATAAACAACTGCCACATTGATTAGAAAGGCCACAAACAGAGCAAATACACTCTCTATAAAGATATTTATCTACATGTTGTCTAGGATTTGTAATTACAACAACATAGATAGGTGATTAATTTGGCTGCAATAAATCTTTGTTTATAGAACTCACTTCATAAGGTGAAGGTCTACTTACATTGATTCTTATAACAAAAGTGGGAATTTTTCTTGACAGAAGGAGTGCTAAATGGAGAAATAATTTGTGTATAATCGAGGAAAAGTACAAAGTTGTGCCAACTTATCAGCGAATGAATTCAAGTATTTCTAACTAAAAAATAGTTTTGGTGAAATATATGATCTAGTAAGATTCATTATAGCTAAATTAGATACTTACACAACTTTTTCAACTAAAATTGTTGGCTAAAATATATGGAGTACCACTTAAAAGCCAATTTACCAAAAAATTAAATTATTTGAAAAACTTGATATTTCAATAATTCCTACTCATATAAATAACATTTTTTTTAAATATAAAAATACCCTTTTGTAGATCCATAAGTGTATTTTTCAAATATATATTTATTTTAATAGTTTAATTATTATTTATATTTTATTTTTTATTTTTACTAAAAGTATGTTATCAACACAAAATATTAGGTTGATTACCATGCTAAGGAAAAATACTAAAACTTATTAAAAAAATTGGAAAAAAATATGATGCACTAGATAAAAAAATCTACATCAAGGTGGTATAATTTTTTTTATTTTAGATAAATATTTAATATGAAAGTTGACTTCGAATAGAAACAACTATTTTTTAATACGCACACATTTGAATGTTTATTTAAAAATATATATTTATCAAAATTGGAAAAAATATATCCATGCACTAATGTTTCAAGATATAAATACACAAAAAAATTTATAGAAAAAAAAAATTACTATAAAAAGTTTGACGTCTCATGTAACTTCATTTTTCAACATTTTATCAGAAATTAAATTATAGTGTTAATTTATTAAAAATTGGTTTAAAATATTTATTATTTATTTTTAAATACAAACATAAAATATACTAAAAAATAGATATTTTACTAGTTTACATCATTTCAAAATTCAAAACATATATGTTACTTTTTAGTGATTCAAGTTTAAAAGTTGGATTAGTGTTGGTTGTTTCCTTTATAAAGTGTGATACAACTTTGTACTTTTATCCAACCATCAAACAAACTATGTATTCAGTTGGGGATTTGCAAAAAAAATCAATTTTTTTTACATGGAAATGCACTATGGCTTACGATGTAACAAGAGCATCAAAGAGAGAGATTGCAAGACCAGTTGTACAAGCAGAGGGGCATGTTGGTTGTCCTTGACCATAGTTTGTGTGATGCGACAATGATGTCAAGGCCCTCAATGTCAAAACATTTCCATTTCTCTACAAATTATGAGATTCAAATGACATTTTGTATTCCTCCTCCTCATGTAGAAGAAGATTGAACTTGGTCCATTGGGTTCTTTCTGTAAGCTCTCCTTTTTAATTTTATCTTTATGTGCGGTCTCTTTCTTTAAGATCTCCTTTTCAACTTTGTCTTTATGTGCGGAGATAAGCAAGCAATTGTAATTACTCATTCATGAAACAGTTAATGCAAAGGGAATCTCTTGCAGCCGTTACAGAGAACTTCCACGAATACCAGATGCTTTATTTATCATACATTACACATAACACATTAATGCATAACCACTACTGTCAACAAAACATGCAAAATAACGTCAATTTAAATGATTTTTTTTTTTGATGGAGGTTCTTCCCACCCTTATGTGACTGTAGAACACCTCTCGGTGTAATTATGTTTGGCATAATTTCATTCACAGTAATATTATTTATAGACATCAATTTTATTTGCTATGGTAGGGTTTAACATTAAAACATCAATATCTCATTCAAAAGAAATTGCATTTCAATAATGAATTCATCTTTATTCTTGTAAAATGTTTACATTTATTCCTAATATAAACAAGATAACAACATCTATACCTAATTTTTACAATTGCATTATAAACCAAATTCAATAATTTACAAACCAACACTATCACAAAAATAAGTGCAGTATCTGTGCAAAAAAATTCACAAATTAACACACGAAACATAATAAGCAGATTTCACTAGTATTTATAATTTACAAAGATTCATCAAAGTTTCATTTCAATCTTCAATTTCAAATGTATCAATAATTCAAAAAGGAAATCATATATCAAATCTTCTTCAAGAAGCTCAAATGACGTTTTATAAACCCGCAAACACTAAATAGAGTAGCTCAGTCCTACTCTCCTCCTAGCCATAGGACTAATAAGTCCACCCCTGAATGGGAGAAAAAATCCAAATGCCCAACTCAAATTAAAATTGTGACCAGGTGAAAATCCTTGTTCCTAAATGTGAAACAACAACAAAAATGCAAGAAATAATGAAGAACACCTAACACCTCAAGATTGGGCAAAATGTTGAACTTAAACAAAGAAGATGGAATGAAACTATTGTACCTTGTCAAGTTGTTCCTTGGTTGGCCCTTTGATCTTCAATATTGTGTATGCTCCTTAGATGGAAAATGAGATTAAAGATGCAAGATGGGATGCAAGATGGTTGAAAGTGGATGAGTAGTGGATTCAAGTGCTATGACGAAGGAAAGATATGCAAATTGGCTAAGTATGGATTCAAATGGAAAAATGGAAATAGTTTGGTATCAAATGCATAAGGTCCCTAAATGAGAGAAAAGAGGGGGTATTTATAGAGGTTATTGAATTCAATGGTCAAGATTGAGCCACCATGGCCAAGATGAAGGGCTATGGTGAGTTGAGGACTCACAAACCCTCACATCTTGACATGTGGAAGGTGAAATGGTCAAGGATGTGATAAGGTGTAGGTGAGGTGGAAGAAGGACATGTACCTTAAAAATACATTAGGAGATGAGAGGATTTCCTTAAAAGGAAAGTTATTGTTCCCAAAAGGTTGGAAAGTGACATGAGAGGAATTTTAGTAGTCCTAAAAAATCTCCATGGGGAAGAGGAAAGTAGTTGGGAAAATAAATGTGAATTAAAAATTCACATGCTTGGAAGAATCTCATGGACAAGACAAGCTTCCAAAAAGGGAAGCACTTGTCCACATGTGACTCGATGTGACAAGTCAAAGGTTCTAGAAGATGTACAGGAAAAGGGGATTCTAAGAGGAATAAATGTGAATTTTAAATTTACATGGAAAGAGGGGAATCTTGGATGAATAAAAAGGAATTAAAAATTCCTTGGGGGATGGGGAGAGTTGACCAAGATGTTGATTAGGCTTAACTAATTAGTAATTAGAAGATAATTAGTGGTTAATAAGGATTAGAAGCCAACTTACAAAAGTTCAAGGATGTGACACATCCTAATCAATAATTAAGCATGTACACATCCTTAATGATGATATTAGAGGGTTGATTAAGATTAAGAAAAAAATGTGACATGTGAGGAATTAAATAAATGTCATATTTATTTAATTCATTTGATGAAAGGGGAATTAAAGAGGTAAGGTATTTAATTATTAACTAAATACCTTAGGTATTTGATAGAATTAAGGGTATTAATTAGATAATAGTGATATTACCTAATTAATGAAAACGAGAAGATGTTTAGACAAAAAAAGGGGATAAATTTGGACCAATGTAAGTGTCCAAATTTAGGTGTCTACATTTTTCCCCTATTTGAGATGGTGTTACAAAGTAGCATCATTTCAAAGAATATTAAAACATAGAACTTGGAAGAAGATGGCTATATTGAGAAAGATGCCCCAGTCATCAAAGGAGTGACTACGAAGAAAGATGATGGGAGTGAAGATGAAGGTTAGGGATTGGGGATGCCCCTTCGAGAGGACTTGCAAGTTCAATAGAACACGAATGTGCTCTTGAAATGGATGAGATGATGCAAAGGGGAGATGAAGAAGATGATGCAAAGGGATGGAATGATAAGCGACATGAGATGGATGAAGCACAAATGGATTTAAGGACAAAGGTGATGTTTCTCTAGTCAAGCTACAAGCCAAAATGGGTGATGATGGATGGAGTGTTGTCGATGAGGGTATACTATATCCTGAAACAACACAAGGATAGGGAAAGATACATCCTAATGATGATGATGATGAAAGTGTTGTTGATGAGGGAATGATACATCCCAAAACAACATGAGGATAGGGAAGGATACATCCCAACGAAAAAGGTTGTTGATGAGGGAGGGATACATCTTGATGATGATGACGATGATGACGATCATTGGATCAAGGCTTGTAGCAAGGATGGGAACATAACCAAGGATGTGATTAGAGGATTTTTGCTAGATTGAATGGATGAGGATTGGTTTGAGATGTGAGATGGATGAAAGGAATAAAAATGATGGGGGACAAGATGCTTAGAATAACCAATCTATATTATTCTAAGAAGATTGAAGAGATGATGATAAGAGATTGATGAAGGAGGAATGGATGGGGGGGATTTTTGATAGATGAGAGGATGGAATGGGAGATGAAATTCAATCCTAATGTAATTTTCCATTTTTGGAGGACTAATTTTTGCTATAGCATAAGACACAAGACACCAGGGTATGAAGAACCAAGGCCTATTCATGTCTAATGCATAAAACAAACACAACAGACAAGAAGGCTATCCCAACACCCCAAAGTCATGAAGACCTTGGTCGGGCCAGGCATTAGGATAACCACAAACACAAAAGGATGCCCCAGCGTAACACAAGACTGTAAGAGTCTTGGTGGGTACTACTTGGGACAACCAAGAAGACAATAACAAAGAAAAGATCAAGATATGCCCCTATGTTTATTAGTCAAAGCACACCATGATATGATGGATCAAGGTGACCATGAAAAGTGATGATAGAGGGCTCAAATGATAAACAAAATCCAAAATATCGCAATCAATTTCAAACATCCTTTTCCATAGGATCAACGGGGTGGATGGGATTAATGAGGTCTGTTAGGAAGGACGCATCCTGTTGAGACCGATTGTAGTACCCCTCTGTTATGCTTATGTTTTATGTTGTTGTGTTTTTACATTGTTAGACTATGATACCTTGTTTGGATATTTTGATCGTTGGTTTTGAGTGACAGTGGATTTATTCTGTGACATGATGATACATTATATTGCGATATCTAATTTCTGTTATGCTTTGAAATAATGTAGATGTTTACTTTCAGATGATTATTGATATGTACATGTTTATGATGGACTAACAGTTAATTCATTTCGTCAGTTTGTTGTGACGTGTATTGGTGTGGAGAACAGAATCACATCACTCACTTGCGAGTGCCCTGTGATATCCGTGATTTTCTCCGCACGGTGTGTCTGTTTAATGCTTGATTTATATATATATATATATATGCACGTTATTGCTTGGTTGCAGGAATTGCAGGTACATGACACTGACTCCACCTAGGTACTCAGGTCTGAGCATGTCAAGACTCAACAGAAATGTTGATCGGGAGATAGTAGTTTGGTTTACCCTAGTCTAATCTATAATCCCGGTCTTAGTACATTGTCAGTTTCAGTCTGAGTCTAGGTTGTTTTGTCATTTTCTGTTTGGATAAATTTCTTAAAAGGTAAATTTGGTTAATTTTTAATGATAGTTTATTGTGTTTTAAATTACTGTTATTTAACTTAATTTATAAATGTTGAAGAAATTAGTGTTTGTTATTTAATTAATTAATTAGCTTATTTGGTTAAATGGTTTGATCTTAAAAGATTAAATTATTTAATTAAATAAATTAATTAATTAAATTATTTAATTAAATGAATTAATTAATTAAATTAAATTGATTTAAAAATTGTGTGCGTAAATAGATTTAATATTTGAAAATTAAATAAGTTGTGGAAATTGTATATTTAAATTATTATTTGCATGCAAATTAAAATTGGAAGATTGCCGAGAAGTGGTGGGGAAGATATTTTGCAACCACTTCTCGACATGTGTGTGAGTGCAATAATTGCTTATGGTTGTTGAAAATTTGTTTACGGAGTTTATTGTAAATCGGGGATTGCACGGAGACAATTCAATTTTTCTTACGGGAAAAAAATTTATTGAGCTTTGCAAAATTATTCTATTTTTTTGTTATTCTGGAAAAATTGTATATTTGTGGAAGATCCCTTGGTGGAAATTCTTGGTGTAGGTAATAGATATCTTGAGGATTTTGGGTTTTCTTTGGGAGAAGCTTTTGGAAATTGCATTCTACAGGCAGAGGATTCTCTCCAACTACCAAATCTTCAAAACACAAGAAATAGGTATTTCTCTGGTTATTTTGTTTGTTGAAAGAAGAATTTTCCTTATTGTTGAAATTCTTGTTTTTCTTTGAATTCTTTCAGTAAAACTTTTTGTTATTTGTATGAATTCAAGAAAACAAGAATAGAGAAAACAATGGAAGCAAAATTCAAAAGAAAAAAAAATATGCCCTGTTATTTAGTAAAAATAATAGATCTTGGTTATTTGAAAGAAAAAGCTTCTGAAGGATTTTGCCAGAAAAGAATTTATTTTGGATCATTTAAGAATTTTAATATGGAGGAAATTGTTTATTATTTTGATGGAATAGAAAAATCCATTGAGGATAAATTGGAAATTGTACAGTAAATATTTCTGTGTAATGTTATTTTTCCCAGCTTCCTGTAGAAAAATTATCTGCAATATTTAATCCTCTATCTGATAGATTTTGACTATCAAAAAAAAATTACTTATATATATATATTTATATTAATCTATGTATATGTATATTTGATGGAAATACATATATATACATAAATCAATATAAATATATATATAAATATTTTGATGAAATTTTATTAAATCAACGAACTTTCGTACGCGGATTTTTGTTTTTCCACAGAAGGAATTCTGAAACTTAAATGAATTAAAATTTAGTAAATAGTGAGGGGCCGAGGGCTTACCCCCACGGCCGACCCCCATGGGAGCCGACTGTGAGGGCAGTGCTCGGCGCTGCCTTCACAGGCAGTGCCGGCACAGCCGAGCCCTCTCATGAGGGTTTCGGCTGTGTGGAAGCCGACCTCTGTTTTCTTCCTTTAAAAATTTATTATTTGTGAAACTTAAAAAAAATAGTTTCTATTTAAATAATATTTAATTTACTTTTAGATTTACATTTATAATATTTAAATACAATTTATATACATGTATATATAATGTATATTAATTATGATATATATTATATATATATATATGTGATTGATATAAAATGTTATAAATACATATTTTGATTATTATATTAATATGCATTGGTGTATTATAGGTAAATGGGATGTAGATATATTTATATTTATTTACAAATAGATAATTATGTAAATAATGATTTGATTGTGTAAATTTATTTTAATATAATGTATATTGTTGTTAAGTGTAAAATGAATAGAAATGGATATTTTCTTTTATATGCATTAAGAAAGGAGATTCTTTTTCTTTAAAAATGCATGAATGAAAATTATGATTTTAGTTGATTAATTACGTGTTTATGTTATTGTTTGTATGGATTTAGAATATCCAAATGGTAGACGTGTATTTGCTTAAAATGGTTTTAATTTTGAATTGGGGCAAATTGGGAAAAATCGTAGTTTTCTTTTCAAAGTCTTCCAGACCAATTGTAAATGTGGAAATTGGGATTTGTTAAGTTGAGTTCGTGTGTAAACTAAGGATGTGTACATGGAATTGTGTGGCAGATTGACACTTGTTTATGAACAATAATTTGATGACCATTATAACATGTTGGGTCTTTTATATTGACTTTGGTTAAATGTACACCTTGTAAACCTTAGTTAGTGAACATAGATTCCTTTGTTATGTTTAGGGGAGTGGATTTTTGTAAGGGCCGACACACAAAGTGGTGTCAAGGTAACTTACAAAGAGTTAGTAATTCAGTGACAACTAAGAACACAGTAGTTAGATTAAAACTCTTAACAAGATGCTTATGCCTCTCTTATGACTCTTGAGCTAGTTCAGTCTTGAGTATAAGATGAGAAGGCCTGGAATGGAAAATCGATGTCTTGTTTCTTCAAAAGACATTCGATTCCACAATAGTATGCAATAGGGGCCGGGTTTCGTAAGAGGTTACCAGGGTAACCCAAGGATTGGGGGCCGAAACCTAGGAAGAAACACCAGGGTAACCTTTGCAATGTTGTGATGACACTCCACCTAGAATAATAGTTAACCTTGTATTTGTAAAACATTCAATTGTCTAAATCTGGAAGCAATGTAACCATTAGTTTGTTGTGTACTAGTGTCTAGGGTTAGTAGATTAGGTCTAGGTAACCTTATTACTATCTCCTAGCAGGGGGGGTGGACCTACGGGTACCACATGGTTGGGTGGAACGTGCACCTTACTCCGTTGGGTCCCCAGTATGATCATAGCATCGAGAGCTTCATGATGGAGAGCTCGCATTTGGAACTTATGAATACTTTTCATTGTAATTTTGTAAATTTGTATTGTAAAACATCCCTCAAATGTTGTGAGGTGAACTCTTGTAAATGTAATCATTATTGAACTACCTCATCAGATGGATGAGTATTGTATATATATTATCAAATGCAATGTATGGAAACATGTTTGTACTTTATGTTAATATGAATGGTATTCAAATGAAATGCAATGTTTATCTTTAATGATTGTGTTATTAAATAAAATGTGCAATGCGAAATACTTAAGTCACTTATGGAAAACTCAAAGTAGTGTAACGTCGCATAGCTTAATGAGTGTATGCAAATAATTAATTTAATAAATAAACTATAAAAAAAATAAAAAATTATTACACCATTATACACTATTGCAACATTCTTAGGTTATTAAGACGGGGCATTACACCGATGATGGATACTAAACTAAAAGATTGATATGATGTAGGGATACAAGTGGATCTTGTTTGTTAAGAACCAGCTAGATAGGGGAATATATTGATGACACAACAGAAGAAATGAGACACAAGACACAAGACTAGCACACCTTAAAGACCTAGGGGCTCGAGGGCCAATCAAAGATTAGCCTTGCCTACGTTAAAGTGTAGAGCCCTCGTAATTCGATAAAAGACTGACGATTGATGATGGATAAAAGTGGGAAGAGGATAATGAAGACATCAATGGATGACCAAGATAGGACGAACAAAAGCAAAGACCAATGATAGATGATAAAGGAGCCTCGGGGGTGGATCAAATGATTGACCTTGCCTATGTGAAAGTGCATGGGCAATGTAGTTTGTCGAAGACAAATGATGGATTAAGGATGATGAGATAACCATGGATAAGGGGATAAAATGATGGGACTAATATGATGAGATAGGATAGACCTTATGGATTGGATAGGATGATTACGATTATACAAAGCTTAGGGATGGGATAGTTATCCATATTCCAAAATGATTTGGGAGGATGATACGATGGGGAGATGAGTGATGGGAAAGGATGGGAGATTGAAAAGATGTGCAAAAGAAGATAGATGATGGAGATAGATGGCATTGGATTGCATGGGGAGTAACCTATAGCTAGATACTAAAGACAAGGGATTAGGAGATGGGATGAGGATAGGGATAAATGGATAGGGAGGTAAGGATGGTTGGATAGGAAGATAAGGATGGGGAGATGAAAAAGGATGATAGAATCGACGAATGATGTCTCCAAGGACTTATGATACAAAGGAAGTAGATGCCCCCACTCTAGATATGTCATGTATAATGAGGTAGGTGGGATGGAAGATAGAAAGATAGGTAAATAAAGGAGTGAGATGGATATGGATAGGATGCATGGATAAGGAAGGGAGATTAATGGTGACAGGATACGTGGACAAGGAAGATAGATGGATGTGGATAAGGATTAGGATAGTGTATGGATGAAGGGGAATGTATGCCAAGAGGTGTCCAAAGCATGTATGTATTTTTTCCCCTATCTATATCAAGATCACAAGGAGGATGGAGGAAATAGGATATGATAGACAAGATATGTAAGATAGGTGTGATGGAGGAGATGGGTGAAGGGGATGCAGGTGATGGATGAAGGGGATGGAGTTGCCCCCAAGTGTGGAAGTAAACTAGATGGGGGGGTTACACATGATGCCCGTTTGTCAGGTTTTCATCATGGTACTTATCCAAGGCACTTGTTTGCCAAGTTTTCACCATTGGATGGATTATTTCTCTTTACTATTTTATTTTTTGATTTTGACTTTTTTGACTTTTTGGATTTTTTGGATTTTTAGATTTTTGGATTTTTTGGATTTTTGGATAGAATGTGGATGGAAATGGGTAAGGATAGGGATGTGGATAAATGGATTTGGAAGACATGTGATAAGGATATGGATGAAGGACTCAAGCATCAAATTCCATACCAAGTATTAAGAGCCCATGTTTGAAGCGACTGTTGGATGTTGGTACAACCTTATTAGGATAAACGAAATATGCAAGAGAATGAATTAGAGGGATTTGATGGGGAAGATATATGGGATAATAGATGGGATGTTGGAAAGGGTATGGATAGAATGATGGGGTAGGTGTGTGATGGGGTGGTGAATTCAGGACCAACATTGGCACATGTGGTGGTGTATGTGAAAGGATAGGAGGATTAATGGATTGAGAATGTGGGGATAATGGAGGATATGGGATAGTGAATTTTGGGACATAAGGACCCAAAACAGATCTAGGAGATGGAGGATGTGTATGATTGGATTTCAGATTAGAAACTTTGGATGTTGTTATGGATGCTTCATTTGAAGGCATGACATCTTTTTTCTTTGGGATCCACATGGTTTTGATTTTTGCTTTGGTGGGCCTTTGTGGCCTATGGATTTGATTTGGATTATGGATTTGGTTTTTATTTTTATCAACATGTCATTTTGAGGGGACATGAGGAGCTTTATATTCATGTGGATATTTAGATTTATGCATTTTCACATTAACATCCAAAGTGCTTTTAGTAGCAATGGGATGGGTATGATGAGATGGATGATGTGGAGCGATGGAGGTAGGATTATGGGGATTATGTGTAGATGGAGGATGTGTAGGTATGTTCCTTTGTTGATCCTGATTAGGGCACATGAGAGTGGGATATTTATGATGGACGACATGGATAGGTGTTGGATGGATGAAAGGATGAATAGGATGAGATGGAGGAGGTGATTTTGGGATATAAGGGCCCAAAATAGATGTAGTACCTGGTGGGTGCATGATGGGAGATGGAGGGACATAAGGACCCAAAATGGATGGAGTGGATGAAGGAGGAATATGGATGGTTGTTTTTAGGTGATATGATGAAAAAGGGGGGATGGAAGCAAATGATCTAGTGGAGCGATGTGAAGAGCCTACATTTCTTTTGGAATAGGTTTGTTGAAGACGTCTAGAGGTTGTACCAACATATTTAGATTGTGATTCTTGGGAAATAGGTCCAAGACCTTGCATGCGGATTTGTTATTTGACCTAGATGGGCTCTAAAATACCTTGCTCATGAAGGCCTAGACCTTTTCCTTGATAGTTCATGTTCTTAAGCATGTGATCCATGACATGATCTTTGTTATTTTGGAAGAATGATGTGAGTCCATTATTAGGTGGGGTAGGATAGGTGGCGTATATGCTTTTTTTTCTTCTACAAGAAGAACACCATGTAAGAATGTGAGTACCAAGGGGATATACAAGCGGTGATGGAATAGTAGGTTTAGGTGACGATGGAGGATCAAGAAATGGAGATGGTGGGATAGCAACATCTTTATGGGTGGTATCAAGAGAGGGATTAGGTGATATGATAGGATCTAGATTTGTGGCAGCATGTGATAAGGGCTCGTGCAACAAAGGGATCAGATCTTGAATGGTAAGAGGATCATGGGATGGAACAAATGGGAGATTATGATCTTGAGATGGAATAGATGGGATGACAGGATCTTGATGTAGAGAAGGGGATATGCTGGTGGTATGCTTTGGATCAAGCTCTTGGCATGACTCTTCTTGTGTGGGTGGCAGGATGACAGAGTGTTGGAGAGACTCCTCAAGTGGGGGAGATGGAAGGATGGAGCATTCGTGAAGTTCATGGGAATGGATTTCAATGATACTAGGAGTGGGAAGAGTTGATTGGACTTTTGTGTAATCACTAGGAGTGGGAAGAGTGGATTGGACTTGGGTGTCTTCGATGGATTGTTTGGATCTAGGAGTAGAAGATGGTGATGGGGTTTGGTTATCTTTGATGGGTTTGGAGATTCTCAAAGTAGGAGATGGGGGCTCAATGGACTTGGTGGGTTTGATTATTTCAGTGGTTTGAGTGGTGCTAGGGGTTGTAACATCAATGATAGGTGTGATACAGAGAAGGGTCTCATCACTAGTGACCATGGATGATGGATTGGGATGGCATGGTTCCACGACTTCAAGATGTGGAGTGGGGAATGTCTTCTTTGTCATGAGTCCTTGGAGAACTTCTGGAGTGAGAAATTTGCATGCTCAATGCTATGAAGGATTAGGGATTGATGAAGGATTATAGTGAGGAATGGGATTGGATTGAAGACTAGGAGTAGATGGGAGACTAGGAGTAGATGGCAGATTAGGGTTGGATGTAGAACTAGGAGTAGATGGGGGATTAAGATTAGATGAAGGGTTAAGATAGGGATATTGGGATGGTGTGTTGTAATAAAGGTATTGGGATGGTGGATTAGGATGGGAGGATTGAGATGGCAGATTGAGATAGGGAGATGTGGATGATGGATTGGGATAAGAAGATGTGGAGTTAGATTAGGATAGGTTGATGTGGATGTATAAGTAGGATGGGCAGATTGGTATGGAGGATTAGGATAGTGGGCATATGCGGATGAAGGATTGAGATAGGAGGATGTGGATGGGGGATTAAGATAGGGGTATTGTGATGGTGAATTACGATAGAAAGACATTGATGTTGGATAAGGAGATGATGCAAGTGAAGGATATGATGGGGATGTAGGTGAGGAAGATAATGGATGTCCCTTGTCAAAGGTAGCATAAGGAATATTATTAGGCATGGATGAAGACATAACATGATAGCTCAAAGGAGTAATTGGATTGTGGAAAGAAGGTGGAGAAATCTTACTAGTGATGATAGCATCAAGGGGATCTATGTCATATTCTTCTTGATCAACAAGGCTTTCATTATCATCGTCGATGTAATTAGGGTTTCCCTTGATTACTATTGATGGAGGATAAGGATTCATGATGATGAAAGGATAAAGAGGATGGATCAAAGATTTCAGATGGAAACTGACTAAAGCTCAAGTTGGGATTTAGGTCAAGCTCAGATCAGGATTGGATTAAAGCTTAGATTAGGATGATTGGATGATGCGATGGGATTGATTTTGATGATCAGATTTGATTATCAAAGGATGATTATGACACCAAATCTACCTCAAAATGGAAGAAAATTGGTTGGGTTGAAGGTGATTGGATAGGGATGTGATTGGATTGGATTAGATAAGATCGATCGATGATTGATAAGATCTACTGATGGATCAGATAGGATGACGAAAGGGATTGTAAACCCTATTTAGAGATTACCCTAAGTGACTTAGGATACTAATTGATCGGATTAAAGGATAAATGGATGATTGTGACAAAAAATCCACCTTGAGATTAAAAGTGGATTGATTGGGTTGACAATGATGATTAACTTAGGACAAATGACAATACTAAGCGGATATTGATAATGACGATCAATTCAGACACTTAGGTCAATTTGAATAATAACCTAAAATGAAGTTCAGGGGATTTGGATGGGGAAAATGATGATCTAGTTGGGGAAATGGATGATATAAATGGATGAACAACTGCTCGGAACAAGAGAAGGAGGTTTGGAATAGATGAAAGATTACTCATAACGACTAAATGAATGATCGAGAGGGATGAATGAATACTCAAAATGAGTAAACAAATGCTAAAAATGGATGAACGAATCTCAGAACAAGGAGATGGAAGCTTAGAATGGATGGACGAGTGCTTGGAATGGATGAACGACTCTCAGAATGAGGAGATGGAAGCTCAGAATGGATGGACGAGTACTTGGAACAAGTGCTTGGAATGGCTGAACGAGAGCTTGAAATGATAGAAGAAGGTTTGGAATGGATGAATGTTTACTTGGAACGAGTAAACGAATGATCGAAAAGGGTGAACAAGAGTTCAAAATGAGGAGAAAAAATGTTCGGAATGGATGCATGAAGGCTTGAAACGAGTAAATGATTGATTGGAATGGATGAATGAACGTTCAGATTGGGAGACTGACTCTTGGAATGAATGAAAGGATACTCATAACAAGGTGAATAATTCTCAAGATGTGAAGGAGGGTGCCTAAAATGACCGAACGAAGGGTGAAATTAGCTATTTGAGGGGCAGGTTCACCCAAGGTAGGGCAAGTGTAGATTAGGATTTTGGTTAAAGCTCAAATTGGGAGTAGATTAAAGCTCAAATTAGGATTGGATTGAAGCTTAGATTAGGATTAGTGGAGGATGTGATGGGATTGATTCTATACCAAGTTCATGGGATTTAACTAGAGGGCGTAAGGTGCTGACAATTAGATTTTTCCAGATTTGGTAGTTTTCAAAAATTGTCAAATTTTGTGATTTTAGGAAACTTCACAAACATACCTTTGAGAGTCTATTTTTTTCCCAAAAACTACCCAAAACTAAGATAGGATGTATTGCCAACTAACATTTGAATTATGAGACATGCATTTTGAGTTAGTAACAAAAATGATTTTTTAAAAACTGAAAAAAACACTAAATTGTGATTTTGAGGGTCAAGATGAAAGTTTTAGGCCTCGAAAATGTGCCGAAACAGGGGCCAAGTTGGTTGGGAATCCACATGCCATCTCATAATGCAACCACCCATAAAATTTTAGCTCAATTAGACACCCGAGTCAAAAGTTATGGCCTCTGGAAGTTTCGACAAAAATCAAAACCCTCAAAATGACGTATAGATGATTGTGATGGATGATTTGATGATAAATATAGACTCTAATGATGTTCTAATTAGCACCAATGTGGTTTGGTCGATGAAATGATGACTTACATAAAATGTTGATAGATGCTTAGAACAAGGAAACGACCACTTGGAACAAGCAAACAGATGCTCACAATGGGGGAACGGAGGCTTGAAACGATAAGATGAAGATTTGAATTGAGGGGATGAATGCTTGGAGCAGGGAATGGATGTTCAAAACAAGGGAAAAATGCTCGAAATGGGTGAGCAGTCATTCAAAATGGGAAAATGGTTAGTCAAAATGAAGGAACAACACTCAAAACGGTCGAATAGAGGATGAAAATAGCTGTTTGAAGGGAAGGTACACCTATTCAAGGGTAGGTCTACCCCTACAAGGGAAGGTCCACCCCTACTAGGGAAATTATGCATGTCTAGTGAAAAACGGGCAAAAAAAATTGTTTGGAATGGGTAAAATGGGCACATGAAACGAAGAAATGGATGCTCAGATCGAGGGGATGAATGTTTGGGATAGGGAATGGATTCTCAGAATAGATGTATGAATGTTTGGAATGGGGAAATGAGTGATCACAATGATGAAACAGGCACTCAGAATGATGAAACAGGTGCTTAGAATGATGAAACGGGTGATAAAACTGACTCTTCAAGGGACATGTATGCCTATCCAAGGGCAGGTCCGCCCCTACAAGGGCAGGTCCATCCCTACTAGAGCAGGTATGCCTATTTGACAAAAAGTTGGGAAAATCTAACAAAAACAGGTTGAAAAAGGGCTAAAACAAAGGGCAGGTTCACCCCTGGTAGGGAAGGTCTACCCCTTTGCAAGGGAAAGTCTACCCCTCTGCACAAATCTGAACTTTATTTTCATAAAAATGACTATGGTAAAGGACCCAAAACACAACAAACAACAATCAGAGGATAAGGCTGACTTGATTGAATAGAAAATCACTGGTTTTGCACAAAGAAAGTAATTTAAACAGCACAATCCTAAGATTAATAGAATGGGTATGGCCAGCAAAGTCCTCTATCTAGGATAAACATGGTGGCTAGGGATTCCTCGATATACACCTGGTACGTGAGGCCCAAACCGTGAACACCATCCCATCACAAGCGTGAGTTGGGAACCTTAGTGAGATACTGAAGGCTTAGACCAACTCTTCACGTTATCCTGACACTTCGCCAATAACAATGTGGCTGGATTGGGGTACAACTTTGGCCTCCCCCCTTTGTATACCCCGCTGGTATGTGTGGTTGAGATCGTCCCTTCGAGTGATGAAATCCCCAAGTAGGTCCCCTAAGAAAAAGAAAAAATGGGTACCTCAAAGGACTTTGTAGGCTATGATTTCTTGTCACCCAAGACTGCCAAATGGTATAAGGGGATTGGATACGTCAATAGCCTACCACAAGCACAACACACAAAGTAAATTTGACCCCTCCTAGTTAAGCTATGTGCCTAAACTAATGAAAAATGATAGCAAGTAGTTGATAAATGCTTTAAAAATAGATGGCCCTACAAGATTTTTTTTTTTCATTTTCCACCAAATGCTAATCAAATCCTTGCACAAACATAAACAACCCATGTTAGGGGGTCAAAAGTGCTCAAAACAATAGAAAATGATGCTTAAAATGTAGTTTTTACCTTCTGGAAAATGTTGTTTTGGGCGGATCCACCCCTTTGTTTGGGCAGGTTCTCCCCTGGGTGGGCAGGTTTTCTCCTTAGCAAGGGCAAGTCCACCCCTCTGCTGAAAGTTAGAAAACCTGTTGTTTCTGGGTTCTGTGAAGGGCAGGTCCACCCCTGTAAGGGCAAGTCCACCCCTTGGTGAGCAGGTCTTCCCCTCTACAAGGGCAGGTTCGCCTCTCTGCAACCTGAACCTGCAAATAGTAAACAATAGAAAACCTGAGAGAAAGAGACCTATTTGTGTGTACCATCAGGCATGCCAAAAATGTGACCAGGTGAAAATCCTTGTTCCTAAACATGCAACAACAAAAAAAATGAAAGAAACAATAAAGAACATCTAACACCTCAAGATTGGGCAAAACGTTGAACTTAAACAAAGATGAAATGAAATGATTATACCTTGTCAAGTTGTTCCTTGGTTGGCCCTTCAATCTTCGATGTTGTGTATGCTCCTTCAATGGAAAATAAGATTAAAGATGCAAGATGGGATGCAAGATGGTTGAAAGTGGACGAGTAGTGGATTCAAGTGTTATGATGAAGGAAAGATATGCAAATTGGCTAAGTATGGCTTCAAATGGAAAAATGGCAAGAATTTGGTATCAAATGCATAAGGTCCCTAAATGAGAGAAAAGAGGGGGTATTTATAAAGATTATTGAATTCAATGGTCAAGATTGAGCCACCATGGCCAAGATGAAGGGCTATGGTTAGTTGAGGACTCACAAGCCCTCACATCTTGACATGCGGAAGGTGAAATGGCCAAGGATGTGATGAGGTGTAGGTGAGGTGGAAAAAGGACATGTGATGTGGAAGAAGGACATGTACCTTGAAAATACATTGAGAGATGAGAGGATTTCCTTAAAAGGCGAGTTCTTGTTCCCAAATGGTTGGAAAGTGACATGAGAGGAATTTTAGTAGTCCTAAAAAATCTCCATGGGGAAGAGGAAAGTAGTTGGGAAAATAAATGTGAATTAAAAACTCACATGCTTGGAAGAATCTCATGGACAAGATAAAGTTCCAAAAAGGGAAGCACTTGTCTACTTGTGACTTGATGTGACAAGTCAAAGATTCTAGAAGATGTATAGGAAAAGGGGATTCTAGGAGGAATAAATGTGAATTTTAAATTTACATGGGAAAGAGGGGAATCTTGGATGAATAAAAAAGAATTAAAAATTCCTTGGGGGATGGGGAGAGTTGACCAAGATGTTGATTAGGCTTAACTAATTAGTAATTAGAAGATAATTAGTGGTTAATAAGGATTAGAAGCCAACTTGCAAAAGTTCGAGGATGTGACACATCTTAATCAAGAATAAAGCATGTGATATCCTTAATGATGAGATTAGAGGGTTGATTAAGATTAAGAAAAAGATGTGATATGTGAGGAATTAAATAAATGTCATATTTATTTAATTCATTTGATGAAAGGGGGATTAAAGAGGTAAGGTATTTAATTATTAACTAAATACCTTAGGTATTTGGCAAAATTAAGGGTGTTAATTAGATAATAGTGATATTACCTAATTAATGCAAACAAGAAGATGTTTAGACAAAAAAAGGGGATAAATTTGGACCAATGTAAGTGTCCAAATTTAGGTGTAAAAAAATTAGATAAACATTTACACTAACTCACACACAAAGAATCCGTTCACAAAATTCTTGTAAAGTGGGAGAAGGGGGATTCCCTTCCCTCTTGGGGAACAAAAATTTATTCTCAACTTCAATATACAACTCCATTCTTTAGCATACAATCACCATCATCCATCCGAGAACCATCCCCTCCATTTACAACCTTCCAATATCCAACACACTTCTCACCACTATATCAAACCATTCTTCCATTCTCCATACACTCTCCAAATCACAACACCATTTTAAACATGTTTTTTTAAATCATATATCCCCAAGAGAGGCTCCATTCCCTCATCAACCCCAAATGTAGGAGTATCTTAGCCCTCAGGAAAGGTCAACTCCTTATTAAAACCCATCACCCTTATTATCCAAACAAGTCTCCACATAAAACAGATACAAAAACAGTCTTCACAACACAATATCACAAACTATCAAGAATTTAATAACACAAAACTCAAAGCATACCTTGGTTTTCCAAGTTAGGATCAACCCAAATAATCTGAAAAAAGTATTTGACTCTTTCTCCTAGCCCACATTATCCCACCATCCATTCCTGCTATCCATCTCCCTCCTACTTTCTTCCCCCCTTTCTCCAAAGAAGAAATTAATAAATAGAAAATGAAGAAATAAAATAATATACAACACTCCCCTTCCCCAACCATTCTAATCCCCTCTTTAAAATAACTCCCAACTCTTCAATTTCCTTAATATAATATCTAAATAAAAATATAATTCAATAAAAACATATTTCCCTCCATTTATAAATGAACATGAAAATAAAAATACAATGAAACATTAAACCTCCTTGACAAAAAAAAACCAATAATAAACATTTGGGCGGGTGGAAAAAGTTGAGGGGCCAAAAAGTGACCAATTTTTTTAAATTTTTTTGAAAGGATATTACATGAGTGCGCTATAATGTGCTCGTGTTATAACGTGAGCACATTATAGTCTATTATAACAAAAAAAAAATTGAATTCATTTCATTTCACTATCATATTTTCTTATCCCATGGCCAACAAACCCTGTGATAGTGTGCTCACATTCTAGAGAGGTCAAATCCTAAATTTTTTTCATCAAATCTTTGTAATTTATTTGCCATGATGCTACCACATCAATAGGGAGGTCGAAGGAGTAAGCATTGTTTTCTTTTTTTTTGTGAATTTTTTGTCAAATAGGTACATTTAGATTGTTTTTGATGTTCATTTCTTTAATTTATGTGGACACAGAAAAAGTAACCCTACTACTTTTTCTTGTTTTGCCCTTCCTTGTGCTTAATTGGCTTGATTTTACCTTGATTTAATGTTACAATGTGGCCCACACATTCACATTAGGTCTTGAATCTTTATGAATCACTAAGACTTTATGATGTCTTGTAAAAGTGTTGTGAAGTGTTGTAACACATTTTCACACTTTTCTAGAATCTTCTTATTATAATTCACCTACATACCCCCTTTTTATCACTTACTAAGTCTTCTTTTAAAGTGTTGTAAAGTCTTGTAACAAACTTTCATGCTTTTCTAGGCTTGTCATCAATAAATACACCTTTATTATATTTTATTTGTCCCCTTTATGCACTTACAAGCCTTAATTAAGTGTATTTTTAAATATAAACCCGACAAACATCATTTAAGACAACTTGATCACCGACACCCATTCACCATTAGGGGTGAATGAGTCCCTCTTGGCACAAAAATCAAAGTAAATTCAAATTACTAGGGGGTTTTAATTTCTTAAGACCTAAGGTCGGCCTATGATATTGTATTTTTGGGAAATTAGGGCATAATTGTGTATAAATATATAATTTTCCATTTATTTTAAGCCCCATTCATTCAAGTATTCATTCATGCATTCAATCCATCATAGCATTCAAGCATTCTAGCATCCTTAATCATTCAATCAAGCATTCAAGCATCTTAGAGCAACATATAGATTTAGACTTCAACATCAAGGGTTTGGTGAGTTTATGATATTACATGTTATTTTTTCATCATTCTCTCTTTATTTTATTTCATTTTTAAGGGTTTGACTACCAAACTAGGGTTTTACCAAGGAAAACTCCTATACTCTAACCCTTAACACTTTTTTCCCTCTTTGCGTGTGTGATTGGTAGGTCTTGTATGCAAATTTTTCAAAGAGATAGGTCTTAAAAGTGTCATCAAATTGTCAAAGATCATTCAAAGTCAACAAAACCTTATTTGAAGCTTGGAGAACACTTTCCCGTCAGATTTTCTAGATTCAGATCTGGCAACCTGTTAGGCAGAAAAGTGCAGATCAGGATCCACAGAGTTGACCCTTGACTTTTCAAAAATCTACAGATGGAATAATTGACCATCTATGGTGATGAGTCCCACTACTAGGATGGAAAAATTGTCTTCTAAATTTTTCTATTCCTGGTATCCCAAAACCTATTCTAATAGTTTTTACTAGAAACATGACTAATTTGCCATATGTGGTGAATGAGTCCCAGTGGGCTTCAACAGTAAATTGTGTAGCATTCCTGAACCTATCCACATCAGCTTTCTGCCTCCAAGTGCACCTCATTTAGTTTCATTAAGTTCTATTACCGTTTCTTTATGTTTTTAGTTCTTTTTGCATATCACAATGTGTTTTCAAACACTTCATATTTCTTTAGATTTGCATAAATAATCAATCTATTTTATCAGTTATTTGCATTTAAATCATCTCATATAAGCATATTTTATTCATTACATTAATCTTGAGTGTGAACATAGCCAACTTTTACCCTATTCCTTTCCTTGTAGGTGAAAGACCCTAGAAGTGATTTAAAGAACATTAGGGTACCAAAACCCATGTTTAAATTTTGGTGAACCCATCTTTAGAACATGTTACTTCTGATTTCAAGTGCATTTACATCCTAGGAATAGCTTGCATCAATATTGCATTGTTTAATTTGCATCCTAGGGTTTTACAAAAATTGCATTAGTGAACACCTCATGTAGCTTACATTATTGCACTTCATTTCATTAAAAAATAGTAAAATTATGCATTTTACCTTTACATTAGCATCATACAAAATAGAAAACATCAAAATCCATCAAAAAAAATTGAAAATTCTAAAAAAAAAATCCCTACTAGGACTAATTTGTCACCTTCGGCGACTTAGTCCCTGTCCACCCTTGAAACTGTCATTTACAAAACTAAAAACCCTATTTTTAAGCTTTTGTTTGCTGCCATTAACTATCTATATCACTTTGATAACTTTTTGTAACATAAATTTCATTATATCTAGCTTAAATTAGCTCATTTCATGCATTGTTCAAATTCAATTTTGCATCTACAACATTTCATCTTTCAGATCATTACATTGTGTAATTAGAAAATCATCTTGCTTGAAAATTGAAAATTGCATTTCATTAAATTACATTCTTACATTGCATTTCTATTTTGCATAAATTACTTTTTTTTCCAAATGTTAATTTCAATCTTCTTCAAGATTGCACAAAACAAGTTAGTAAATAAGCAAGTTAGTCATTCATTCAATGCATTCCCTAGTTATGAAAGTCTCCTAGTGCAAGAGAGGGAAAATGACAATGTTAACCTTAAACTTACACCCCCTCCTATCTCTCCTATTTGTGTGGATGATGTGCTAGAACAACATACAAACATAGATAACCATGATGATCATATTTGTTCTGTTGGCTCTTTTAAATACCAACTAGATCTTCAAGGAAGCCTATGGATTTTCCAATTCCAATGATTAGCAACCTAAAAGGGGTTTTCCAATGACTGATAGAAAGAAATTAAGCTTTCTTCCTACACTTTGGGTTCTACAAAAGCCGAGAGGGTGATCCCACAAAGCACTTATAACATTTCTTCACAATATTTCCCTATGCATTGCATATTAAGCATAAACATTCTCATATCTATGACTCAACAAGTGACAATTTGCAAAGAACTAGAAAATCCCTTACACCTTTGTAACTTGGAGTAGAGAATGGACAATTTAAACAATACTTACAACAACCATCATCATTATGAGTATGATTTTAATTAGATGAATTATTCTTTGATATGATCCGACTGATCAGATATATTTGAATTCACTTAATACATAGAACAGTGCATTATCCTAGGGTGATGGGGTCAAATTCACAACATTCTGTAATGCAATAGCAAAGGAATTCCACATTTATAGACTATTATGGATTTGCATTACAAATTCATAACTCATATTTTCAGATAGAAAATACTTCAAAGATCCTATGAATTAACACACAAACCAGTGATTGCATTAAATCATTTTAATCAATTACTTGAATTGAAGCATAAATGCACACACACATGGATAACCAGATGAATTGGAGACCAATAAAATAATCCTTGATCATTTCATTGTTGATTCATGAATAAACACATAGGAGACAATCTGCATGAAATTTTTCATTATTGATTTTCAAATACTATAAGTATTGCAAAACATTTAAGCTGACTATGAATACAGACTCACAACCTAATACTTTACTAGTAATTCTATATCCAGTGTATGCTTATTACACTTCATGAAAATATTTTCTAAGACTACCTAAGATCAACCAAAATTTTTATAGACCCATGCATAATAGCCTTGAATTCCCTTTTATGTGATCAAGGGAGCAACAAGCATCGGGCTATTGCCCGATCGCATTACATTTCAATTTGTATTTCAAAATTATTTCATTTCATTTCAACCCCTAGGTGGTTATATTTATACTTGAAGAAAATGGGGGGAAATACAAAAAGACAAAAAACTTGTAGAAGCCCATTAAACTCATATCCACATTGTTTGAGAATTTCATGTGATCACCTCATCCAACAAAAGCATAAAACATGAAAGTAGAAGAAATCATAAAGTAAAGAGAGAGACTTGGTTGGATTACCACGTGCGCTTTCAAATTGAGAAGATATATATTTTTTAAAATAGTTATTTCAAAGGCCAAACCTATATTATACTAGACCAGGTTTTATATCCATCTCACCATCCCTATGGCTTATTCAACATACTTTTCTAGCCAATTCTTGTATTCGTCCTCTGTGGGCCAGCTGATATCTAATAGTTTCTACACCCTTGTGTTATATGCATTATATCTTGTATCAATCACTAGTCTGGCTTCTTTCACAAAGGTTTCCATGTCTTTCTGAATCCTGATGAAATTATCAATTACACCATTTAGCACAGTTAATTCCAACTTATCATCAATGTATGTTATTTGTGGGACCATAGTTGTTTGATGCCTAAAGAAAGATCTCCATGGTTCATACTCTTTGAGTGTTCCATATTCATTAAGGATTTTAGGAACACCCTATTCTTCCATATCTTTGAAGGCCTTAATTTTACCTTGCAGCTGCCCACCAATTCTTTCAGGAAATCCTATAACTTTACCAATCATTTCAATTCCTCTTATTATGTCTTGGAGGTTTGTTGGAGCTTCAGGATCTTCCTTTGCATTTGCTTGAATCTCCCTTAAACTATTTAATCTACTGCTCCATTTATTCCATGTGCTCTTGAAAACCTCTTGAACATGTTGGAACCTTTCAAATGCCTCATGTATAACTTTATAAGTTAACCATGTGGCTTATGCTTTAAGGGATGCTTTGGTCAGTCTGTGGCCTAGAATTTCTTCAATGATATCCTTTGTAATATTGTTCATGTTCTCCTGGAGCTTATTCTCCTCAAACTTTGTTACTTGGACTCCTTTTTCAATGCATCAATCCTCAACTTTAAAGTATCCTTGTCTTGTGGTGAAGTACTAGATGGGGAAGTAGGCAAGGTCTTTTGAACTACCTTGACCACAATAGCTTTCACTTTATTTTATTCTTCAACTAGCTTGTTGTGCTTCTCCAATAATTTCATATATTTGGCCTGAGAGATTTTTACAGTATCGACTCTCACAATGGTCATATGGATTGTTAACCTTGCAGCCTACAGAGCTATTATCTTTGAAGCCCTTCCTCTAATCAAATCTCCTAAAAGGCTAGTCATTTTTCTACTGAGTCTGCACCTCCCTGAATCTGATGTTAATGAACAAATAGCTAGTGCATGTAAACTGGAGCTAAACCTTGAACCAAAATTTTTCTCATCAAAATTTTCTTTAGACACCATAGAATTTGGGTCATTTCTGATTGCATCCAGAGTGATGATTGAAGATAGGTTCCATCCTGGTATCACCAATACCCCACTATCTTTGCCAAATCTTCTAGCTTCCATAGGATTCATTTTCTCGATTTCTTGAATAATCTCTTCTTCAGTCTTCTTCTTACTTCTTCCTATTGTGAAGGATCCACTCCCTCCTGAGCCTTTTGTATCCTATCATTTATTTCCTGAGCTTTCAGCTTGGCAATATATTCACTGAATTCCCTGGATGTCACAAAATAATCATCCTCTAAAATTTTGGCACAAGCTAGAACCCTTGCATCATTGTCTTGGCTTTCATCATATTCCCAAGGTACTAGCCTATCATCTTGAAGAAATGGTTCCATTACATCTCCAACATCAGGGTATGAAAATTCATTCTCTATTCTTTTCTCAATAGGCATTGATTTAGTAGACAGTTGTACATTCCCCTCAACACCCTATGTTTCATCAACATTTGTAGGAGGAAACTCCATAGCAGGGGCATCCTCAATATCCATTGGTTTTTGTTGCACTTCTAATGCTATGGGCTCCTTTGGCTGACCACCAGTTTTTAGAAAATGCTCTTGCAAAGCACTTTGAGCTAGCTACTCAGCTTGTTGCATCTTCTCTAGAAAAGTACCATCATTAAAATCACTAAGGATTAATTCCATCCTCTTAAATTTTTCAATGATGTGATTTTAAGGGCTTTCAAAGTAGGAATTGTGGGTAGAAGCCCTATGCTCAATCTCAACAATTTTCATCCAAATCTTCTCTCTATCTTGGACAACAGCAAATGTTGGAAAATTCCTTATCACATCTTCCTTGAAATAGAAAGTATGAGGTCCATATCTTGAGATTCCCCTTTTTATCTTTTCTTTGTTAATGAGCCCTTCTAGATCAAACTTTTTGGTAGGGGCTACATTCATTCTCAGGTTATTTATCATTATGTCAAACACCTCACATGATTCCTTTGCAAAGACAACAAAATAATCAAAAGAAAAGGTTGATGCAATAATAGAGGCCTTCCTGGATAATATAAAATTTTCTGCATCATAATTATCCATTTGCCACATTATTTCAATGAAATCCAGCCTATCAGAAACAAACCTAGGCAAGAGATATGGCACCATAGTAGTCCCATAACACCTGATGATTGTGCAATTATCATAAAAATACCAATCTCCTAAATTGCACTCATAATCAGGGTCATCACCACATTCTCTTGGTCTTAACAATGCTTGAATTACTTTAGAAATTCTCTTAGCTGGTGCCAATCCCATTTGTACCCAAATAGTATGTTTTATGGTATTATAGAATCTAGTATAATTGGAATTTAGGTAGCACAAATCCTAGATGTGTGTCCACATTTGGACATGCAACTTATTACCCCTTTCATCCACTTGTCTTAGTTTCATGGCTTGACCAAAAACTTCCCTTCCCTAGTATAGTATCATATGCATTAGTAGTGAATAGTTTCTAAATGTCAATGGGGTTCTTCTTTCTTTTAGCCTCATCAAGTCATAGTGTAACTACTCAGCAACTCTATTAGCATAGTCGAACCATGTGTGCTTGTTCTTATGTTGAATAACCATGATCATAAATAATAGGGATGTTGTTATCCTTCCATCATATTTCACCCCAAACACCTGACACAACATGAAGTATGTGTATCTAAAATAGTCTGTGAATTCTTCACAATCTAGTGGTTCAACTTCTTTGATTGCAAACGTAGAGCCCTTCTCTCGTCTATGCTTTGGCAGTTCACCTCTTCTGAACCCAACCCTATGTTCAACATATTCCTTCTGCAGTTTTTCCATGCTAATCTTTTCACTAGCATTAGGTTTCATTCTGAAAACCTCTACAACTTTACTTTTCTTTATTTCCAAAATGATTTTACCCTCAGTGTCTTTGATTACCCTATTTACATTATCGTATTTTTCTGTGAAGTGTAACATTAAATCCACTTCCACAAAAACATTAGGGACAATCAATTTCCCCAAATCAAAACCCTAGACATTTTTACCAAGATGTCGAGCATCTCGTCTTGTGAAAGAATACAAAAATAACTCCCATCTAGGTTTTGGCATGGAAATGTCACCAATTCCACTACAAGGTCCTTGAAATTGGTGGTTTGTATTCTTTCCCCTGTAGCCTTCCTACCATTTGCCTTGACATTTGGTGGTTGGAATTTGTCCATGGAATGGGTATAGTCTTTTGGTTGGCCATTTTTCTTCTCAGTCCCTTCAAATGTTTGGGGTGGGTCTTGGGAGACCTATTTTTTCTTCTTGGGTATGGGTTTTGAAGATGACAACTCACTAGGTTGACTCATCTTGGCTTCTTTAGGGATTTCAGGTTTGAAATTAATCTAGGTTTGGAATTGATATTCTATTTTTTGACAGCTTAAACTCAAATGCAAATAAAATTCTACCCTTTTTCTTTTACCCCAATTAGAAAACCGCACTTAATCAAAAGAAGAACCCTAATTCACCCTTGAAAACAACCTAGAAATTTCAATTTTAATGTGCTAATTCTTGAAAAGTAACAAGAAAAACTAGTGGGAGTTGATGACGGCTTACCTAGGAAAAAATCCTCTGCAACTTTCTTTGGCCTCAACTCTAGTTGCTCTGAACTCTTCTTCAGCTCCTCAAATGTTTGAATGAGAGAAAAATGAAAATACAAACCCCTTTACATGAATTCGGCCGTGTACATTCATCATTAATGGAGCAAGAAGGCTTCCACGAGTGAACAATTACTCCATCAATTGGTCATTCCTATTTGAATTTGGGCCATTGATTTTCTCATATGAAAATTTCATCCAACAGCTCACATTATTCCGTAATCTCCACGGGGCCCTACCGGTGATTTGATACATACTTTGATGAGTTAAGGTAATTCCATGCATAGCTCTCCATATTTTATGAGTATCACTCATCGTGTCTTCCAATTTTGCATTGGGACTTCATCAAGCAATGACTTAGAAGCCAACGATGAGATATTAGCCATTGATCTTGATTGCGAGAAGATCTTAGCCAAAGACCTGAATCCTATCGCTCATCACATCTTCACTTTTCATCGAGCAATCTTAACTCACAATAGACTGAACCCATGCAATGGGGAGAAACTCCACCCATCGGTGGTTGTAGGTCCCCTTTTCGAGAGCATGTGATAACCAGAAATAGTGATAAGGCCAACGATGGGTTAAAAAATTAACTACATCGCTCATCGTGGGTTGCCTTCCAGTGGTGGAAATGAAACATGTGATGGTTGATGAACCAAGTGCAGTAGGAAAGATAGCGCATCTCTCATCTTGGGATGGAGATGGGTTACTATGAAGTAACACGCGATGAGCGATAGACCATGAGCGGTAAACTTGAGTGTTGCTAAAATTCATGTGAGCATAAGTTGTTTTAAAAAAGGACCTCCTAGGCTTGATGGGTAACCTAAATTTTGGGGCCAGTTGAACAATGACAATAAAGACCATAATATGCCACTTAGGTAACTAGTAACCTAATGCAACTGGTTAATGAGAGAACATAAGTTGAAGGATAACCAACGGTGGAAAGGTATATAAAACTCTTAAACCCTAGACCCTAATGGCAACAGGGTATGAGCAATCAGAAATGTGACCATGAAACCAATGGGACCATAAAAAAATGAAAAAATAAAAATTTAGGGTTCCACCATGTTCTTCTCACGATACCTCTTGTTTTAATGACAAAGGTATCTTGGTGAAAGAAGATACATCTATTGAGAATCATGAGGATCTTGTTTGTCCTTCTCCTCATCCCCTTTGGGAAGATATTTTAGCACAAGAGAATGAAATCATAGACACATTCCTAAACATCACCTTACCTGATTTCCATTCTCCTTTGGCTTGTGAGAATGATTTCGAGGATGATAAGATTATAAATGATGAGAATATGTTGGTCTACAACAACCCTTTTTATGCTCCTTCCCCTACCTCTCCTATTTCAGAAGAAATTAGGGAACAAAGGAATGAAGTCATAAATGATCATGATAATCATACTTGTTCTTCTCCTAATATCTCCCCTAGTTGTAAGGAATATGCTTTGATGTTAGAAAACACAACCAATGAGAGTCATGCGAATCTTATTTTTCCCCTTTCACCTAAGGAAACCCTTATTGAGCAAGATAATTCAACCATTGATCATTCCCCTAGTTGGGATGAAGTCATTTTAGAAGAACCAATCCATGAATTTCAAGAACATTTGACTCATAGTTCTCTTAAAAACTATCCTCCTAGGGAGAATATCATGGTGTTAGAAAATGACAACAATAGTCTTGTGTATTCCTTAGCTAATGACAAAAAGGTGATTCTAGATTTCCCTTTATTAGAGATACATCAATCCAAGACCATTGAGGTTATGAATGCATAAGTGTCCATTAGATCCCCCTTGATCAATGGACCTCATACATACCTCGTGGGGAATCCTAAGAACCCTCTAATTCTCTACCCACCTTCACACAAACAAAAAAATCAAAACCAACCTAAACTCATCCTATATCCACCATCACACAAACCCCACTCACAACAAACCTGAACTTATCCTTTACCCACCCCAGAATAATGTGTCATAACAACCAAGTCACAATACCATTGCTCATACATACAACACTAGAAATAATCTGCAACCACAAAAACTAAGCCCAACCTCTTTACCTTTGCCTAATTCTACCTAGTGCTCCTCTATTAAGGGAGTATGATCTTGTTGAACAACTTAAGAGAACTCCCACAAAGATATCCCTATGGGATTTACTTTAGAATTCACCTAATTATCACACTATGATTCAAACAACCTTACAACAAATTCTTATCCCTTATAATGTGCAACTGAATGACATAGCAGCCTTAATTCAAGGATTGAATGTTGACATTGTTTTCCACCAAATTGAACTCCCCTCTTTGGAAGTGCAAAAACAAAATGATGCTTTCATAATCATATCTCAATATAATAGGATAGGGATAAAACAAACCCTTATTAACAATGGCTCAACCCTTAATGTGTGTAGCATAAACCTCTTGGATAGGCTTCGTGTGGATAAATAAAAAATTCAACCTGATTCTTTATCTATTAAGGGATTTGACAATGAAGAAAAGAAACCGCTTGGTGTGATCACTTTACCTATTATAGTTGTAGAAGTCACATTGAACACACCAATCCAAGTTATGCCTAATGATCTTTCATATAACCTTCTTCTAGGTAGGTTGTGGATTCATGCAATGAATGGTGTGCCTTCCACTCTTCATCAAAAAATGAAATACATCTACAACAACAAAGTGTGCACACTCAACACTAATCATGAGCCTTATAGTGTCTTGAAACTTGAGAAAAATAAAGAGAACCCCTTGAAAACATTAACACAAACCACACAAGTGGAACCTGTGCGTCAAAAAGACAATGAACAACACATTAAACAACACACGAAGCTATTACATGATGATTTAGGTTCCTTAGATTTCACACCAACATTCATGGGTGTGTACCAGATCATAAACACAAATTCCAATAAGGCACACGAAAAAGTAGTCATGTCAACACACAACTCGGAAGACCCTTCAAAAGCATCCACCTCAATCATTTTAGACAAAAATAAAATAAAATTATACAACAACCTTTGACAAACACAACAACGAACAACCACTCGATTGGAAAGCAGTGAAAAACCTTTATGGAAAATTCTATGAACTTATGAAACAACTTGGATATAGTGGAAAAGGATGTGTTGCTCAACAACAAGGTATCCATGTCCTCATCGATCCTAACACACAAGAAACAACTCATGGTCTTGGTTATTGTCCTTTGATAGAAATAAACAAGCCTTCACTCAACATCAACACTATCATAGAACACTCCTTTAAGATAACTTTAACAATCATGCATCTTGAACTGATAGACATTAGTGGTCTTGATGGTTATTCTTTGCAAAAAAAGACATTTTTGCTTAATTTCAATGTCATCTCACCAAACACTAATGATTTGATTTTGTTATATTTTACATCCTCCTGTAAAGGAGAGAACAAATTCTCACAATCTATAGATTCTTACATAAGTATGACATCTTGTACTAAGCAAGAGGCATCTTTGTCACAAACTATAGGAGCACCTTCTACCATTGATCAAGAGGGTATCTTTTCGAGACTCCTCCAAGATCACTTGATATCCCTTCCTCTAAGAACTTGAAAGAAATTCTATTACAAGACTTCATTTTGCGCCTATCATAGAGTTCACAGTCATTCTACTAATGACTGTAACACTTCGAGTAGTAAAATCAAACATCTTAAGGATTTTGGTGTTCTTCCTTATGTGGGGGAACCCCATTCCTCTACTTGATACCGATATTCACTTTAGCATGCATTTCATTAATCATTTCAGCTCATCCTTGTCCTGTACTAAGTGGGGGAAATGGGTTAAGTAGCCTTGTCCTCGTATGTCACTTGTCGTTGTCTCTTTTGGCTAGTCATTAACCTTTCATGAACATATAAGAGCAAGCTTGGGATGTGGATGATATGCCTTAAGTTGGCTCACACGTGACATATTACCATTCCATGATGTAGCTTATAGGAAACCTATGACTTGGCATAGGGCTTTCCGAGTAAGCTCTCATGTCTTCTTCTACTTTAAAGCAATTTCTCAGAGTAAAGGTGTTAGAAACCACTTTAAAGTGGGGGCATACATCGACATTCATCATGTTTCATTGCATGATTTCTTTCTTCTTGCGATGCATCCTTTTCTTGGTGGTGTCATTGGGCTTGATTCCCTAAAAGAGATTGATACTTATTTGACATGTCCTCTCTTGGAAACATTAAGCACAATGTTCCCTAAAATGAGACCTTGCACAAACTAAGCAAAATCCCTTTGAACAGTCTTTGCACTATCTTGCATTTACAATGTCTATGAGTGTTAAGCATACAAAGTTTTTCTTACCTCATAGAGCTTGAAAATAATTTTCCTTTGTGGTGCCTTATTAAAGTTATCAGGAAGTATAACTTTGGTATGGTTGAGCGGGAAGCCCATTTTGAGGTACGAATTTCTCCATAGCCACCTATGTGTTTGTGAGTGCATACCAGCCATGAGTGTATGTTTCTCACCTTTTGGTCTTTCTCACCCGACCGACAGCCATGAGTTCCATTGCCCCAGAGTGAGTATGCATTTTATTTTTGGACAAATAGCCTAGATCTTATCCAAAATGAGCTGGACAAATGATCAAAGCTTGATCCAATTCTTTCTTTCATCTTTCTCTTTCCTTTTCCTCTCTTTCGCTTTCATGTACATTCTTTATGCTTATGTTTAGTTTTCCATGGGATCTTCATCCTTGGGGCTTGATCATCCATCTTGATCATTGTTGTCTCATCTTGCTAATCATCAGTTCAATGGAACCCCTCTTGAGATGTGTTGCTCTACATTATTGTGAGTTTGAAGTAAGTTCATCCTCTCACTAAAGTGGGGGCTAAATGTGGAAATGGAAAAAGTTCCCATCTAATTTTATTTTTTTCCCTCCTTGTGCTTAATTGGATTGATTTTACCTTGATTTAATGTTGCAATGTGGCCCACACATTCACATTAGGTCTTGAATCTTTATGAATCACTAAGACTTTATGATGTCTTGTAAAAGTGTTGTGAAGTGTTGTAACACATTTTCACACATTTCTAGAATCTTCTTATTATAATTCACCTACATACCCCCATTTTATCACTTTCTAAGTCTTATTTTAAAGTGTTGTAAAGTGTTGTAACAAACTTTCACACTTTTCTAGGCTTTTCATCAATAAATACACCTTTCTTATGCTTTATTTGGCCCCTTTATGCACTTACATGCCTTAATTAAGTGTATTTTTAAATATAAACTTGAAAAACATCATTTAAGACAACTTAATTCCCGAAATCCATTCACATGCCTTGAGTGGGACCCATTCGCCATTAGGGGAAAATGAGTTCCTCTTGGCACAAAAATCAAAATAAATTCAAATTACTAGCGAGTTGTTATTTCTTAAGACCTAAGGTCATCCTGTGATGTATTTTCAAGAAATTAGGGCATAATTGTGTATAAATATATAATTTTCTATTCATTTTAAGCCCCATTCATTCAAGTATTCATTCATGCATTCAATCCATCATAGAATTCAAGCATTCAAGCATCCTTAATAATTCAATCAAGCATTCAAGCATCTTGGAGCAACATATCTTCAGACTTCAACATCAAGGATTTGGCGAGTTTATGAAATTACATGTTATTTTTTCATCATTCTCTCTTTATTTTATTTCATTTTTAAGGTTTTGATTACCAAACTAGGGTTTGATGAAGGCAAACCCCTATACTCTAACCCTTAACACTTTTTCCCCTCTTTGCATGTGTGTTTTGCAGGTCTTGTATGTAGATTTTTCAAAGAGATAGATCTTAAAAGTGTCAAATTTTTTGAAGATCATTCAAAGACAAAAAAACCCTATTTGAAGCTTAGAGAACACTTTCTCATCAGATTTTCTAGATTCGGATCTGACAACCTATTAAGCAGAAAAGTGCAGATTAGGATCCATAGAGTTGACCCTTGACTTTTCAGAAATCTATAGATGGACTAATTCACCATCTGTGGTGAATGAGTCCCACTACCAAGCTGGAAAAAGTTTTTTATGAAGTTTTATGTTCTTAGTATCCTAAAACTTGTTATGACAGTTTTTACCAGAAACATGACTAATTCACCATTTGTGGTGAATGAGTCCCAGTGGGCTTCAATAGTAAATTTTGTAGCATTCTAGAACCTCTCCACATCAGCTTTCAACCTCCAGGTGCACCTCATTCAATTTCATTAAGTTTTGCTATTGTTTGTTTATGTTTTTAGTTCTTTTTGCATATCACAACGTGTTTTCAAACACTTCATATTTCTTTAGTTTTGCATAAATAATCAATCTATTTTATCAGTTCTTTGCATTTAGATCATCTCATATAAGCATATTTGATTCATTTTACATTAATCTTGAGAGTGAACATAGCCAGTTTTTACCCTATTCCTTTCCTTTTAGGTGAAAGACCCTAGAAGTGAAAGAACATTAGGGTACCAAAACTCATGTTTACAATTTATAGGAGTTGAAAATCAACCTGAAAATCCTTCTCCTCATGAAAAAACACATGAACAAAATATTGATGAAAAACCACATCAACAAACTCCTCCAATAATTCCTCAACATCCTAATGGAACTCAACAAAATTTAATGGGGGAAATTGAAAACAACAAAAAAAAATTGAGGAGTTAATTACAAGGTTGAACGATCTTGTAAGTTCCCTGGGAAGAACCACACTTGTGAATTCACTTCAAGCTATGTTAACACATGTAGATTCAATTGGAGAGAAATTAAGTGGTTGGGCAGATAAGGGGCGAGAGTATAGATATTTTTATGTAGATAAACTATCATACAAACAAGTAAAAAATGAAAAAAATACAAAATATGACTTGTGTTCACTATTCACTAGTTCCCATGTACAAATTAAACTATTGACCTTAATAGCAAGGGGTTTCCTATCCATTGGTGCAACCACCAAGGGATTAGGAATAATTTTTGGAAGAGGTGGTGGATGGTTTTTGACCATCTACCAACAATAATGAGGTCCCCCAATATTTTTTGAGAAAAATATTCTATGAGTTTGTCCTCAAAAAAATCCCCAACTATTTTGATATGAGGGACTTTCAGGGGAGAGGTGGTGGGTCGGTACAGGATAGAACAAGTGCACATTAGGATCCTCAACAAGGGAGATGAGCACTCACTAGGCCAGCTTATGAGCATGTTGCTATCCCTTTCATTGTGAAGGATAGTGATGAGGTGGACACTCTATATTCTATTAGCTCTCTAACCCAGAGTATCATCCGAGTAAGTGCAAGAAGTTCAGTCCATGAAAAGTGTAAGTTTTTTCCTTAGCCAAAAAAATGAAATCGACATTGCAAAAATGAGATCTTGGTTTTCATAAATGGGATCCCAATTTTTAAAAAATGAGATCTTGTTTAGGTTCAGGATCTCAAGCCTAAATTCTAAATGGGATCCTAATTATTAAAGGATCCCAAACCGATGAACGGGAAACAAGATCCCGATCTTTACAAAACATGATCCCGTTTTCAAGTAGTATTTATCTTTTTTTTAAAATGAAACTGTGTCATTAGCATCTCGGGAGCCTAGTTTAGCAGACACAATAGCGATGACGACAATGCCTTTGACCTCCAGGTAAGCCTCCACCCACTTTATCTATGTTTTTTTAGTGTTTTTTTGAAATTTATAAGTGAAAAGTAGGTTTTAGCATGATTTTTTTTAGTTTATTTAGTATTTTATGTATTTTATTTAGGTGTAATATGAGAATTGATAATTTGTATAGGTAGAAGAAAAACAAAATGAAACCTTGTAGAAATGAAAAAATTATCCTTGAATCGTACTTGAAGAACAAAATTTAGCTTTTAAAACCTAAATTGTTCAATCAAACAAAATAATTGCATTTGAAAACCCTAAATTGAAAGAAAACAAAAAAATTGCATTGAAAACCCTAATTTGAAATGAAACAAAAAAAATTGCATTGAAAACCCTACTTTTTTCTTGAAACCCTAAATTCAATTCAAACAATTTTTTTTGCTAATTTACCCTAAATTTAAATCAAACAAAAAATTTTGCATTCAAATGAAAAACTTGATTTCAAGTTCAAGAATATTTGATAATGGAAAAAAATTATTTGCATTGCTTAAATGGTTTAAATTGAATGTATTTGCATTATAAATTAGCATCCTTGATATTGACAATGAAATAGGATTTGATAAATATTATACATTTAAATGTGTATTCATCAAGAGAGACAATCAATTGAACGTTATGAACATATATATAATTAGAATAGAAAACAATATGTTACAAACATCTTAGAATTAAAAAATATTGAGTATGTTCATAAGGTAGGCATGCCATAAGTGTGATCATCTAGGTTACTCTCATTAAGCATCATAATAAGGGAAATCACTGAAAGGTAAAGCACGATCATAAGTGATAAGAGAATTATCAAAGCTAGGCACACCAATAGTCATAGTATAATGAGCATCATCATTACTAAAGCTATCCATATTAAGAGATGAAATCTTTATGTAACTCATGGTTAAGTTAAATAATCTACAATAGAGGGGAAAATAATAATAAGTTCCATGGAAGATGTTAAATAATATCCAATATCAAAGAGTGCATTAATGGAACATGTGCCACTATGCTTATGCTAAAAGGATATGATTTTATCAAATATTCATGGATCAAATAAAAAACAATGTAAACACATCAAAATAATTGATGTAAGAATGAATGGAGACAAGGGAAAAAATTTAGGTTGAGTGGAATCCATGATATAAAAAATTAAAACCACTATATATAAAGGAGGGCAATTAAATGAGTTTCAAATCTAAAATTATATGATAAATATAAAAAAAAAGGATTTGAAATTAGAGACACATGGAAAAGTTGAAAACACTATGTTAATTAAGGAATTATAGGTGAAGGGAAGGATTACTTGTGGGACTAGTGGATCGTTACAATTGATAAATTTTCAATGTTTGTTTACAAATTTAGTTAGCAAATTCCTAAATCCTTGTACAATCCATTTCCAATTGTCACTTAATTAGATAATATGTGCATTCATTTCTATTTTATGTTTTTGTACCATCAAAAAATGGACCCTTCCCATTTTCATGGTCTTTTAGGTCTTGCTTCATAGTGTTGGAGCTATGTTGCTTTGATTTTATGATGTATCTTGGCTTGAAAATGCTTATTTTGGTGCTAAAACTTAAAGAATGACGTCTTGTGAAGGTGTTGTGAAGTGTTGTAAGACATTTCTACATTCCTATAGACTCTATTTAATGCAATTCACCTAAAAACCACATTTTCACTCATCAACAAGTCTTATTTTGAAGTGTTGTCAAGTCTAGTAACAATATTTCAGGCTTTTCTAGGCATATTTTCACTATTTACACCCTTCTCATGCTTTATTTTATCTCTTTATTCCCTCATATGCTTATATTAAGTGTATTTTTGGGTCCTATCCCAACAAACAACATTAAACATGAAATTTTCCCCTACACTTGGCTATGGGTCCCAGGTGGGACTCATTCGCCAAGGGTGACAAATGAGTCCCCCTTGGCCCTAAATTCAAATTTTTTCAAAATTTCTTTCAGGATTTTACTCAAATTCACTTCATGTCATGCTGTGATGAGGTATGAACGGATAGTAAGGAAAAATATTTGTATAAATATGTAATTTTAACATCATTTTACATCTCCTAACACATTCAAGCAATCTCCCATTCACTCATTCATTCAAGCATTCATAATTCAAGCAATCTTCAAGCACTCAAGCATCTTGCATCATCAACTCAAGCACTTTGGAGCAGCCATTGACATCACTTCAGATTTGCATATTCAAGGATGTAGTAAGTTTTCAATACTTTCATATTATTCATTTATCATTTCCTTTGCATGTCATTCATTTCTATTGGGTTTGATTACCAAAGTGGGGTTTGACCAAGGCAAACCCCTATTCACTAACCCTCCACATTTTTCCCCTTTGCATGTGTCTTTGTAGCCTTTTTTTTGCAGACTTGATAGGTTCAAAGGTGTTGAAAAGTGGATTTCAAGTCAACTAGGCTCTTCAAATCAATTCATCATCTATTCAAGCAATTTGAGTGACTTTCAACTTGTTTTCTGCAGAATTGACCCTGACAACCTGATATTCAGTCATTTCTAGATCTGGAGAAGTAGTGCTGACCTTTGACTTTTCAAGAATCTTCGGGAGGATTGATTTTCCACCCTTGGCCAATGAGTCCCACCTAAAATCTAAAAATCTACATTTTGTCAAAAATCAATTCCCGACTGTTAGAAATTAGATTCCAACACTTTTTCACTAGTCGGAGGACTAATTCGCCACCCTTGGCGAATGAGTCCCACTGTGAAAAATTAGAAATTTTCATCAACATTCTAGACATTCCAGAAAGCTCACACATCATCTAGGTGCACTTAGATTTAACCATGTACCTTCTATTCTGCATATTTCTTTCTATTTCTTCATATTTCATAGTAATTTGCATATCACACCATGCTTTCAAACATAGCATAAATTGCATCTTTTCATTCATTATAGACCATCTTAATCAATCAATTACATTTATTCTAGTTAATTTACATCATATTACATTGCACACATCCTAATTTGAATGAAACATATGCATTTTAGGAACCTAATCTCTCTCTCTTTCTAGGTGAAAAATCTTAGGAAGAGAGCAAGCATTTCGGGTTCCTAAAATCTATGGTTCATTTTGGTGAACCCAACTTTTGAAAATTTTTAAACTTTTGATTGCATTCATATCTTGCATCCTAGTTTTCATTTTCATTAACATTCAATTAGGACATTGAATTGGTTATTGCATTCTAGGATCTTTCATTTTGCATTAGTGCAAAACTCATTTAGTTTTCATTCTTGCATTCAAATTCATTGAAAAAACTAAAATTTTGCATTTTTTTCATGTCTTTGCATTCTAAAAAGCATTTAATCCATTCTTTAAATTCTAAAAAATACAAAAAAATTGCATCTTGGGACTCATTCGCTACCCAGGGTGAATCAGTCCCTCTACACATTTTAGAGAGTAATTCTACATTGTTTTTAGCATTTTTCTACATTCATGTTTCCCCTTTATACATTATGTTTCCAGTAACATATTCTCTGTTTGTCTTCATTTATTGCATCTTTGTTTATTTGCATCATGGCCTTTTCTTTCAATAATTTTTTGCATTCGCTGAAATAATTGGTAGACATGTGCAATTGTACCTTTTGTTGTGACCTTAATGACATTGTACAATCTCATGCTCCTTTAACTCCTCATGATTGTCCTCCTCATGAAGTAGACATCATTGTAGAAGATGATGTTATTATGAACAAGTTCTATAATGATTTCCTCAACAACCTTGAAGCAAATAAAACCTTTTATCCCTCTATGAGATCACAAAACCTTCCCAATGTTGCACCAACTAATCACTTTGCTTATTTACATCCCGAAATCAACACAAGACCTATGGTTCCTCCCTCAAGTGAACCTAGTTCCTCTCAACTACCACAATCCCAACCATTCTATGAGCACAAAGTCACGAACAATCCTATCAACCTTGAAGAAACATATGGTAGAGTATTCACTATATTAAGTAAACAAGGTTGTGACATAAAACATGAACGTGACATTCATCAACTCTTAGAACAACAATAAACTAAAGCACATTGAACAAGACTAGGATATCAAGATCCTTCTCATCCTGACAGACATCCTCTACAACCTAGGAGAATTCAGGATGCTAGTATAGTGGTCTTGAATCCTCCTCCTAACTTAAACATTCTCCTTCCCTGTGAACAACCATTCTCTCCTTCTAATGAAAAGGATGTTAGGATCCCTATGGGTCCCCTTCCTCCTATTCATGAAAAAGGAGAACCTAGTAAATATAAACGACCATACAAAATGAAGAAGATAAAGTTTCCTACACATCCTCCACCTGAATGTGAATGCCAACTTCAATTTCTTTTAAACAAAGGTCTTATCCTTCTGCCACCTTCAAATAGACTAGTCATTCATCCTCATGATTCCAACATACCATATTGAAAATATCATCATATTCTTGGACATCGAACTGAAGATTGTCGGACCTTGAACGAAATATTGAAAAAGTATCACTTCACGGACATTGATTTTTTTCCCCTCATCCCTTAGAACCCCATTATCCTTTCATGCTCTAGTTGTATAATTTCCCATTCTCACTATTTCATGGTCCTTTCCCATCACTCATCTTGGCTCATTCTTTCTTTTACACTTTATGGGAGGAAAGACATTGCTAGCCTTGTCATTATAATTCATTTGTTTGTCTCTTAACCTTGTTATTCCTTTTTTTTCTTGTTCCTCCAAGACTGAGAAAACAATAACTTAGTTAATGGTTGACTTACATTTGTATTGCTTGTCTTTTTCATTTTCCTTTTTATTTTCATGTGTGTATCGTATTCCCCCATATCGTGCGTTTGATGTCTCCTTCTCATTGTACACTTCTATATGTATCCCTATTCTTCTATTTGTCGTGATTGTCTTTTTCATTTTTGTTTTGTGTTTTCCTTTAGGGATGATGCAAAGCATAAAGATGCCCTAAGTCTCTTCCATGTTGACCCAAACGGTCCTTGTCTTTTTCATTTTTTTTTTGTGTTTTCCTTTGGGGATGACGCAAAGCGTAGAGACGCCCTAAGTCTCTTCCATATTGACCCAAACGGTCCTT
>VDFB02272904.1:0-76573 GCA_007258455.2 Sequoia sempervirens | reverse complement strand
GGAGATTTGTGTTGGTCTTCTTCGATGACATTCTGGTGTACAGTAGTTCATGGGAGGAGCATTTAGCTCACTTGGATACAGTTATGGGTATCTTTGCTGAGGAGTCCTTTTATGCCAAGGAGTCCAAGTGTGAACTAGGCATGGCTAAGTTGATGTATCTTGGGCACATCATCAGTGCCAAGGGAGTCAGTATGGACCCTGAGAAGGTCTGAGCTATAGTTGAGTGGCTAGTACCAGAGAACCTTACACAGCTCAGAGGATTCATTAGGTTGTGTGCTTTTTACAGGAGATTTGTTAGCGGGTTCTCACGTCACGCCGCACCCCTTACTGATTTGACAAAGAAAGGGGCTTTTGCTTGGTCACCACAGGCTCAGGAGTGCTTTGACAGCTTTAAGGTGATTATGACTTCATGTCCAGTGTTAGCATTACCAGACTTTACGAAATCGTTTGATTTGTACTGTGATGCTTCAGGAGAGGGCATTGGTGCCATTTTGATCCAGGAGAGACACCCTATTGCTTTTGAGAGTAGAAAGCTCAGGGGTCCTGAGAGGTTTTATAGCATCTATGACAAGGAGATGTTAGCCATTATGCATGCTTTGGCTAAGTTCCGGCAATATTTGGTGGGCAGCAAGTTCAGTGTGCGTACAGACCACAACAGCCTGAAACACTTCCTTGGACAGCGAGACCTAAATGAGAGACAGCAAAAATGGGTCAGCAAACTGCAGTAGTATGACTTTGACATCACCTTTATTAAGGGAAAGCAGAATGTTGTAGCTGACACCTTGTCTCGCAGAACTTAGTTGAATGCTATGGCACAGATCTCAGAGGATTGGAGGCATCGGATTATTACTGAGTATGCTAAGAACCCATGGGCTTCTAGCATTGTTGATGGGACAAAGCAGGATAGTAGGTATACCGTTGTGAATGACTTGATCATTTACAAGGGGCGGATTTTTCTGGTTCATGATTCAGAGTTGAGGGATACAGTTCTAAGAGCCTTTCATGACCTTCCTATGGTAGGCCATCCCGGTTATTTCAAAACAAATAAGCTGGTACAGGAACGGTTTACTTGGAAAGGGCTAAAGACTGATGTCCTTCAATATGTACGAGAGTGTTCTATTTGCCAGCAGAACAAACAGGAACACACATATCCTGCTGGATTGCTTCAGCCACTTCCGATACCTGACAGGAAGTGGGAATGTTTATCAATGGACTTTATCACGGGTTTTCTGAAAGCCCAAGGTAAAGATTGTATTTACGTAGTTGTCGATTGGCTGACAAAACATGCACACTTCTTTCCAATCACCACTACATTCACAACATCGTAGACTGGAGAGATTTTCTTCAGAGAGGTATTCAGGTTACATGATTTTCCTTGGACTATAGTCAGCGATAGAGACAGTCGGTTCATGAGCAACTTTTGGCAGGAGTTGTTCAGACTTTGTGGGACCGAACTGACACCTAGTACCAGCTACCATCCACAGACAGATGGATAGACGGAAATTGTCAATAAGTGGGTGGAAGGATATCTACGCAATTATATAGCTGGACAGCAGAGAGCTTGGGTGAGGTGGATATACCTCTGTGAGTATTGTTATAACTCTACTCACCACATGACTATACAGATGACGCCCTTCATGGCATTGTACGGGTATGAGGCGCCCAACCTTTTGGATTTGGTGTTGAGTGCTAGTAGAGTGCCAAGCACAGGTGACATGATGCAGGATTAGCAAGACATTTTGAGGTCTCTCAAAGACAATATCCAGCGGGCACAGAATCAGCAGAAGCAGTATGCTGATCAGAAAAGGGTTGAGCATTCTTTTGCAGTGGGTGACATGGTGTATCTCATGTTACAGCCGTACCATCAGTCCAATCTACGAAAGAGTGGTGCAGAGAAGTTGAAACCTCGTTACTATGGTCCATTCCGAGTTGTCAGACGAGTGGGCGAAGTGGCTTATGAGTTGGACTTACCGACGGATAGTAGGGTTCATAACGTACTTCACGTTTCACGCCTGAAGAAGGCGTTGGGACAGCATGTGATTCCCTCTCCAGTACTGCCACCCCTTGATGACGAGGAGAAGTTGATATTAGTGCCTGAGGCCATCCTTGATGTTAGAGAGAGACATCTTCGAAGGCGGGTCATCAGAGAGTATTGGATTAAGTGGAGAGACTTGCCGGTTGAGGATGCTACATGGGAGTCAGAGGAGATTTTACAGCATCCAGAGCTGAGATTGTTTGAGGACAAGCAATTTCAGGGAGGGCGGACTGTAATGTCCCCTTCCTAGGCAGTACATTTATTTCTGAGGTTAGCTTATCATTCAGATCCTCGTAGGTTGGCAGAAGTGTTTAGAGGATCACTTGAGGCAGTTATCCAGTGTTTGGGAACATCACTCCAGCAATTGATTCAGGTTTGGGCCTTTGCGGACACTTACAAAGTGATTTATAGATACTTACTATTTATAGTAAGTCAGGCATGCAGGAGTTGCTATATTTGGCAGGGCACCTGATTCAGTTGGTCAGCTCAGCTTCGACCCAGTTTGATGATCTGATGAGCAAACAGTAATTATTAAGGCATTTGATCATTATTAAAAGTTTATTAATTTGACTTTATAATATAAAGTCACTTTAATGAAAATAATTAAATATAATTATTTAATGGCAAATTATAAAGTATCATTAATACTTTATAATAAGGGATAAATTAATATTAAATGAGTATTTTAATACTAATTTAAGAAAAGGGACACCATTATTTAATTAATATGCCTAAGTCATTAAAGGGCGATTTAATGATATTTTAATTGCTCATTTAATTGCTCTTTTGGAAGGGGGTCGACTTAATGAAGAGAAGATATATATTTCTCCAAGGAAAATCAAATTCATTATGTTGATTATTCTAATTTGTCTTTATTTCTCTCTGAGAGCATTGGGGTTTGAGAAACAAAGGTTTTTGCAGATCATCGGGTTTTGAAGAACATTCCCTCTTCAGAATCAGGCATACTGAGATTGTGCAATACCAGTTGAAGATTGTCAACAGGGTGACTTCATTCAGAGGTTACATTTGTGCTTAATGAGATAGATTCATAAAGGGTTTGAAAGAGATTATTCATCAGATACTTGAGGCGATTTTACTGAGACTCATTTCCAGTTGTTTGGCTTACATACTTCTCAGTCGTACCTGCATCATTTGCTGCTAAAGTCGTACTGTACCAGCAGTTTGGCGTGTGAAGGAGATAAGGAAAACGCCTTTGCTTTTTGGTTTTTGTCCCCTCCAGTTTGGTCGCCTAGTTCTCAGTAGCTTCTGGCGTCATCTTGGTTAAGGAAAAGAATGCTTTCATCATCTTTTGATATTCTTCATTTGTGCGCCTGGCTGCAATAAAATCAGGTTCTATTTTAATAAATTACCAGCGACCTTTCATTTGCATGTATTACCTTTCAGACTGTAATGATTGGATTTGAATAAGAGAAGCGTTCTTAGCTCAAGGATCATTGATTTATTATTGTTCTGGCATTTTTATCTATTTATTGTATTTATTTCCAAAATCGCATTCTTTCAATATATTACAAAAAACCCTCAAAAAAATCAAAAACTACAAAACAAAACAAAAACACATTCATCAGTTAGAAGATTTGGGTTGAGAGACACCTGGTCTTTTACATCCTTGTCGGCTACCTCCAACATGTTGATGCCTTTTTCCTGCGAGCATTTGGTGTCTTCATGATCACTAGGACCACACCATTTGCACAGCCTTCCACCCACACCTTGACTAATCTGGCAATCCCTGGCAAAGTGACCCCATTTGTTGCACTTTCAACACTGGACCATGGGTCTACCTTTGTTGTTGTACTGGATTTTACTTCTTGGCGTATTGTTATTACTTCTTCGATTATTGCAGTAGCCACCAGGGGATGCATTTTTGTTTTGAGGCTTCGGCGGTGTGGTAAGATGGGTTGACTATTCCCCTTGTGCGAAAAAAACACTTGCGAACTCCTTGTTTTTAGGTTGTACAGGCACTCCTTGATGGAGTGTCCCATAACTTGCCAGATGTCACAAAACATTTTCTTTGGGCGGTTCACCTTTGTGTGACCTGTTTTGCATTTAGTACACCAAAATTCATTCACCTCCTCCGACCCTTCTTTGTTGGCTTTCAGTTCCTTCATCATTCTTAGCATATCTCGACGGAGAGCTTGTACGATTTTTGACTCGTCTTTGCTCTCCCCCATACTTTCGTCGTCATCTTTCTTTTTTCCTCTCGACGATGTCTTGTTTTCACTCTCAATGTCCATCGCATGGTTATATGCTTCAACGTACGAGGATGGAGGTACCACCTTCATTTTCTTTCCAAGGGAGGGAAAGAGGAAGTAGTCCTTCAAGGAACTACCTCTTCTTCAGACCGTCTGCTAGCTATGTCTCCAATTTCCCCAGCAACTCCTTGAGTCTATGATTGTAGGCTCGTACGTTTTCATTCTTCCCCTGCTTTGTGTTGTAGATTTCTGCTACAATTTCATTTTCATCTCTCAGGAGTTTAAACTCTTGCTCGAACACCCTCTTCAGCTTTCTCCATGATACTTTGTGGGTTGCATCTAGCTTGCTAAACCAATCGATTGATACTCCCCTCAGCGTCGCTAGGAACACTCTCAGCCAATAGTCCACATTGTCCTGGTCATTGGCTACACAAATGGTCTCGCACGTTTTGCAGTGTCGTACTGGATCTTTTGACCTGTCCCTCGTGAACTTCAGCAGCTTCTGCCTCTCGGCTGGTGGAGTCACCATCCTTCCCCGATACCCTCCTTGTGTGTTGGACCTGACTAGACTAGTTCTCCCACTACGTCTCGGTGTGTCACTTGCACTCTTGGCCACGTATGAGTCTCCCCTACGTCTTCTATCGGCATCCTCTACACCTCGAGTCTCCTAGGGTTTGTTTCAGTACTCCCTTTTCCTTGGGGTATTAGGCTCAAATCTTCCAGTCCTTAGCCCTTTGTCATCGTCCAATATGGACAACTCTTGAATGCGTCAAATACTATTGTCGAGCTCTTTCACTTAATTCATTTTCATTTTCATAGATCCTGTATCTTTCTCCGTACGGTGTACTAAAGGGTCCTTTGTCCCTTTCCTCGACAAGACTTTGGTGTGCTCTTGAAATGAATTGATTTATTTCAGTTATATCTTCATGGACTTCTTTGTCAATTTCCTTTATCCTTCATTGTCTATTTTCTTGCTATTGTAACCTGAGTGATCACCGAACCTTTTCTTTATGTGTTTTGTGCCCGATTGTTACTCGATTCTTATATTTATTAGGTTGTATGGGCATTAAAGGTTGGTCACGCGATCATTGGTTGTCGGGAGTACGTCTTCGGCTGGTATCGTGTTCTTTCTCTTCCTGCTTGGTTCTCTCCTCGTACCGATGCAGTATTTGTTGCCTCCAGCGTTTTTGGTCGCTCTCCACCTGAAGATCCTGCAAGATGATGAAGTGGCGGATCAGCAGCCTTGGCAGACGGTTGAGGAGATGGTCAACCTCGTCGTTCACTTGCAGTCTATCCCAAATGACTGCCTGAGGGATCTCTTGCCTGAGAGCTTCCCTCTATACATGGTCCCTTAACGATATGTCCCACAAGTTCACCAAATCCTGTGTCAAATCGTCTTCCTATTCTTCATTTGTTTGCACAAGCTCTTCCGCCAGTCGACCCATTACGACGCCATCTTACCATCAGGTGATTTCCCTAAGTAGGCTTAGGCAATGGCGCCAAATATTTACTCACAAAATGAATTCCAACATGCACAAGGAGTAAATGAGAATCACTTATAGAACATAACACCGTACTAGAATATAATACATAAAATCATCACTCATCTTTATTGATCGAACATATGCTAGTACAATCATAACATGAATACTCATAGCAATAGTACCAATTGATTGCATGACTCCGACTACATCTAGTGCATGGACGGTGGTTGAAGGACCAACCGTCGCGTCCCTTCATTACATTAATTATTCCCTCGGGAACTAATTCCCGAACCACTAACTAATACGACAACATGACAAGACAACTACATGAAATATTAAACTAAGTCTTATTTATTACTCACGGCCGACTAAGTACACTTTCGGCCAGCTACAGTCATTGCTCACTTGGGTTAATACCTCATATCGTTGGTTTCTTCCCCCTTAAGTTAGAAAGCCAAATATGATCCTCATTGTGTTGTGACATGCAAGAGGATTCTTCCTTCTAAAGAAAGTTCACCAGTTCTTTAAAAGTTGATATTTGTTCTATAACATTCAAGGTTGTCACAAAAAATTATATTCTAAGGGCATAGCTCTCACAACAATTGAAACTAGAGTGTTATCCACAATTATTTCTCCCAAGGCCTAAGGCGATGGATGCGATTCTGCAACATGTCTGAGGAAAGATTCCCGCTTTTCACCATAATTTGTTTTCAGCCAGTGCCACTGATTTTTAAGTACAAGATCTATCTCAAACACAATGAGCAACTTGTCCGATACATCCTTGGGTGTGATTGAGTCATGAATGAAAGGTAGAACTTCATCAGATACACTGAAGATTATAATCAGCCTGACTTTCTTATCTGCTTTGTCAAACTTCTATTGCTGATCAACATCAGATGTATTTCATGTTATGGAACCATCCACAGCCACCCACACCTCCTCAAACTCAAGCTTTGTTTTCATTGTTGAATAATTACTTCACTGCAAAAGCTGAAAATCACGTAGTAAAAAATTTGGAGCACTGCTGGCCTGATGTCAGCACAATAGTATAAACATAACACAAACAAATTGCAATAATTCTTATAAATTATGCTAATTCTTACAAATTATGCTTGAAGACACATTTTCTTTGGCCTCAAATATTCATTCATACAAACATATGTTAGTGCCTACAAGTATCAAGGTCACTTTAGAAGCATTAAATATTAAGATCAATCAACTGTCTTAAAAAAACATGACCACTCAGTGGATTGTGCATGCAAGGATCAAAGCAGTTGAGGCAATGCCCATAGGATTACATGCAATATTGCTAAGAATATCTCAACCAGCTTTCACATGCCCGCAATGCAAAACACTTAAAAAAGCATTAGACACAAAAGGCTTGCCATTCACACAATCAGCATCCACATGCACAGGATTCAGCAGCTAAATAACCAACTTAGTTTTAGCAAACCTAAATTTAATAGTTGCTTGTTGCAACTCCCTCAACAAAGATTATACAGAAGTTGTTGGCGTTTAAATTAGCACCTCTGGAGTGCTGATTGTAAACGTTCAGCTATTTCAAATGTTTTGCAACACTTCTTCGTTATTTAAAGAGGAGAAGTCCCTCTCTGCTGGGAGCAATGCGTAAGGAAGGGAAATGTTAACTAAAGTTCCTATCTTTTTATGCTTCAGCGGCAGGACACAAGGGTGCACAAACACAATGCGCCGTAGCTAAGCTTTTCTCTGGTTTCTGCAGATCTCAACTACGACTAACTAGCTTCTATCTATCCAATACCTTCAAGATAAACAGAGCATGAGGGTAAAGGAGCGGGAATGGGTTTGGTTGGATCACCTGAATTCGCCGTCTCCCGAGAATATGACCGAGGCTCTGAACTCTCGGGTACACACCGGGATGAGGTTGGTACAAGCAAACACTCTACACGGTAAACTAGATCTGAGACCTGCCAAGGAGGAGGGACTCCTATCCAAGGTATGGGCTTAGGAAAGAGTTTACTAGAAACAACAAAATCACGATGCCTTGGCCAACGAGCTTGCTAAGGAGGAGGGACTCCTATCCGAAGTATAGCTTGGAAGTCAACACATTAAACAACATCAAACGATAACTGTCAATAACAAATATCCAAGGAGGAGGGACTCCTATCCGAGGAGGGAAATGAGACAACAAGTTATTAGACACAAGACGTAGACATAACTCAAATAAGATGATCAAAACGCAAGCTCCTTCTGATATTCTTCTTCAATGCTTCATCAACGAACTACAAAAGTTGGGAAAGCAAAGGCACGAAATCATGCACAATTACAATCGTCCAACGAACTCTCATCCAAGAGTGAACAAGTATCCGCTTTCAAAGCTGTTGGCAACAAAGGCGCAACAATTTTGCATAGCAAGTAAAAGTTAAACAAATAATGAGCCCAAGGCTCTTATTTATAGAACTCAAAGGAGTGGGTAACCCCAAAATCTCCTTGAGTTAACAATGAGTTCTTGCCAACCAATTAGCAAGATTTATTCCTAAAAAGGGGGAACAAGCAGTTAACTGGAAAGCTACTTCAGTTAACTGAAAGTAAACAAAGAGTCAACTGGAAACTACTTCAGTTGACTGAAAGCAAACTAAAGGTGAACTTAAATGTAAAGTATCCCTCCAAAATAGACATCCACATTTAGTGGAGATCTAAGATCCACGAATCATGGAAGCCAATTAGACATCCTTAATTAGTGGGATCTGACAATGCATGATTTAAGGAAAGTGGAGTTAAACTTGGAAAGAAGCATCAAGTTAACTCCAACTATATTTAATAGCATCTTGAGCTGACTTGGAAAGAAGCATCAAGTCAAACTCAAGTCTCATAAATGCCACTTGGAGGGGGTATGGCGTCCTTCTTTGGTGCATTTATAATTCGCCACTAATCAGCAGTGTCTCTATCCATTGATTGACTTCCTCAGCTTCTGGGGAATTAATGCTTTGTAGAATGATGACGTGGCGTCGTAGCATGACCTCACCCATTGTGAGCTGATTTCCGAAGTCCATACACTGAGATGCTGCCTCTTCAAACTTGGTTGATAAAGCTGCTACCTTAGCCAGCTTGCAACCATCTGGATCATCAAGAAAGGTACTACGGATGACATCCCTAAACTGGTTCTGTACAGTAACCATCTCGACGTATTCTCCTCCCTCACTGATATTCCATGCAAGGGAAAGATATCACCAACATTCTTGCGAAGTTGATAATAGTGGCAACTACCCGTCTGTAATCAATCAACTCTACTGAATGAGCGTCATAGGCTTTCACCTTGTACGCCAATTGTTCCTTCCAAGCAAAAAGATGTTGCTTGTTTTCCTCAGAGTATACTGATTGATATGCCAATTGCAAATCTGCAATTGTGCTTTCGTCTTCAAGCCTCCTTTCTGCAATCCTTTGTTCTGACTGCTGTATCTCTGCACGAAGTCCATGTGCTCTATCCCGTAACTGGTATAGGTTTGCCAGTATACATCTACCTTTGAGAACAAACTCTTCCACTTGATCTCTCAAGTGTTTGCCGAATGTTATCAATTGCCGATGATTTTGTTCGGCGGGGAGGTCTAGTAGTCCTGTTGGTAGGGCTGAGACGTTGGGTGTGCCATGTATCAAGCTGGTTATGTAAGACCTCAGTTTCTGATTTTCAGCCTTTAAGGCTGCCTTTTCTTTACCATCCTTTGCCATCCTTTCTTGTACGCTCACCGAAGCTATTCCAAGAAGGTCTGCCTCCACCTGTCGTGTAGTCTTCCCGAGGTTAAGTTGAGACAAAGTATAGTCTTCGACTTGGACCTCGTGTATGCTTTTCTCTACTGGTGGAGCGGCCGTCTCTATGATGATCTCACACTCTGCATTCCTTTCTATGTGAACTTGTTTCTTTAACTTCTTCGCCGACGTGTCTTGTGGTACGTGGTCGAATTCGGTAAAGTCAAGTTCATATGAGGGTTTTTCCCTCTTTCTTCCTAGGAAGCCTTCAAGCCGGGAATAATCTCATGGACTTCACAAGCAGAGGACGTGAGGCCCTTGAATGCTAGATGTGTGAGACTGTGCTGGAGCAATGTCTCTCGGTGGCGAATCCAAGTCGATGAGGACTTGTGTCCGCTGTGATACTGGTGATATTGGTGGCTCTGCTTCCATAACAGGCACCGTTTCTGCTGCTGCTTCTACTGTTGCTGCTTCTACCATTGGCTCAGCCACTGGTTCTTCAACAACTACTGCTGTTGGTTCCTCTGTGATAATTTCTGCTGAATCAGGGGTAGCAGTCTCTACTCTTTGTTCTGGGGCAGCAATACCTGTGATTATTTCAGGACTATGTGTGGCTTTCTCCACTGGTGTCCTCTGTGTTCTAGGCTTTGACATCCTCATCCCTCGGGGAGGATTGCACCATTGCTTCTGCCTAGGCTTCCTTCTTGAAGTGGAAGGTGGTGTAGACTGAACCTGTGGCGGCTCTGTTCTGTGAGGTATCACCTTGATTTCTTGCTGTCGAGATAGAGTTGGCTATTTCTAACCACTCTACTAGTTCTTTCTTCTATAGAAGTGTCTTCTTTGGCATACCAATCCACTCTCGGGAGCGGTTGGGAGTCAACTGAATCTGCAAAGAATGAGGGGAGAATGACTTCCCCTTCATCGTCGGAGAGGCCCTCAATGTCTGCTGACATAAAATCAGCAATCTGTGAGAGTCTGAATCTGCTGTAGTTCCTTCTTCGCACTTCATACTCGTCTTTACAATTTACCCAATAATCTTCCATAGAAGACTTATGTGACGAGTGTTGCTCAAGGTGTGCTGCATAGAGTCCTCTGGGATCATAGGATCTTCTATCAATGAGATACTTGAGGTTAAACCTCGCTGTTTCTTGACTCATCATCTTAGCATCTGCCGCGAATCCACATCTATACAGTCCCATTTCAACGGGAAAGTTAACAGCTGTCTTCCTCTTCAAGCGCAAGTGGATATGAACCTCGGACAACTGTCTCAGGAATTCCATGAAGACTACCCTATCTGAAGGGTATCTTGGTAGCATGGCAGGGTGGCCAATGTAGCCATACACGCGTATGTAGGAGAACGTAGGAAATTGGATGAACCAATCTGCCCAATCCGCCATTGCCTCTCTGGCTGTCTGTGAAATACGCACGTGCATCTCATGGTTAAGCTCACGTATTGTGTGCATAGTGAAGTGATCACTTATTTTCTTGAAGTGCCTTTCCGCTTGAGTAAACTCAAGACGTGTGAAATGTTCGTGAACCTTCTGCACACCTAAGGTTCCTAACATTGTTCAATAACCTGAATTCACCTTGGAAGGCGATCAAGTATACCAGGTAAGAGCACATGTGGAACCTATGAGCTTCCAGATACCTAGTGATTTGTCGGTGGAGTGTGTCACTGATCAAAGTGGCCCAGTCATAGTATTCCCTTCTGCCAATGATTTTAGCGATGACATAGTACATCCATGGCTGAAATTGACGACCATCTTCTTCTCCAGTGATTCTATTGAGTAGAGTGATTAACACTGCGTACTCATCTTTGCATTCTCCTCGTCCCAACGGCTTAGGCAAGTTTGCCTTTGTCACTTTTAGCCATTTTTCGGCCATAATCCTTTGACATTTGTCCTTAGCTGTCTCAAATGCTTTTTCACATTCCGTCAATGATATGACTTTGCTATTAGGATGTGATGGAATATCAAAACATCTTTCGATATCCTGAGGCTTTAAACTGCAAACAATTCTTCCATCTGCTGCTCTGATTTCTCTGGTGGTAGGGTTGTAATGCTTGATACAAGCGATTACAAGCTCTACGCTTTGTAGTGTGATGGGAATTGATGCGGCCTGTAGCAACCCGGATTCTTCGATATTCTGCAATGTTATTTGATTCATGCCTTCTAGCTGCTCCAAATCGACCACCGGATTTACTTGGTGCAGATTTGTGTCAACTGTTTTCAGGTAATCATGGAGTAAGACCGTCTTGGTCTCGTATTGCACCTGGGAGTACTGCATCCTGAAAAACTTGAAGATTGACTGTAAGCTTGACCTAGTTCAGATGATTTTCGGAAACCCTTAAAAATAGCGTCCTGCCGAGAAGTATTTTTCCGGAAAAAATCTGGCACATGGGTTTTGTTCGTGCTTCAATGCTGAACAAACCCAGTTCCTCAGAATTTGGATTCTGAAACTTTTTCGGAAAAACCCCCAAAAATAGGGGCAGCAAGTTTGCTGATTTTGGAAAATTTGTCGAGATGGGTTTCTCGGAAAATGATGCTGAATCTACCCAGTTGATCTGATCTGATGTAGCCTGTTGCTTTTTCTGTCAGATGCAAGAAAACCTAAGACAAGAAGGGAGGAAATAGACAGAAGGTGGATTGGAAGTTTTATCTGATCTTCTTGAAAAAATCTATCTCTGGTCCAATCCTCAAAATAGCAATCCTTTCCTGCTTCAGATCTGGAAGAAAAATGAAGAACTGATGAAAACCTCCTTCAGATCTTTAATGGCGTCCTTGAGAGCTTGTGGCTGTTTTTTATCTTTCAACCTGCAATGGAATAATGAAATGGGACGCCTTCTCCTTGAATATATATGTTTAGGCTTCAGATCCACAAATTTGGGAAACTGACTCAAGCTCAAAAGGTGATTTGGGCTTGATCTAAAGTTAAAAAGGTGATTTCCACCAATCGTGGAGCTTTTTAGCCAACTTTAACTCAAAGAACTCTTGACTTTAGTCAACAAATGACCTTTGACTTCTTTTGGGCGTCCCTTTTGGCTTTTGCAAGTTCCTTAAGCATTTTCTCTCCTGAAAACCTTCTGTTTGATCCTGAATCTAGCGCTGTTTGTTGATCCTGAGATGTCACGGACACATTCACTGCGGAGCTGGATCCAAACTAAAGAGAATTGCCTGGGAGACTGTTTGATAAAAAGCTGAGTTTAAGGCTTCAAAAGAATGGGTGCCTTTCCCAAGAAAAGGCGCTTTTGCCAATGCCTTAGTGATTTTTTAATCTTCGTTCTTCAGCTTTTTGAAATGACCTCTCGTGCCTTGATCTGGATTTCTCGTTGATCGGAGAGTCAGATGATTTCGCTTGATATCTCATCAGGTACCCAGCTCTGTTTCGCCAAGAATGACTGTCTTCAGAAAACTTGGATTTCAGTTTAGGGTTCCTTTATCCAAGGGCGCCCCTCCTTGAAAAGGGCGCTTTTGCCTTTTAGCCTGATTATTTTCATCTAGAAAGTTGCCTACTTTGATCTTGATTATCCGTTGACTGCTCTGACAGATGTTGATGCTTGCAGTTGCGTTTCTGAGATCTACTTGGGCTGAGAGAGTTATCCTAGGAAGCCTTTTGTCATTGGTCAGCATCTGGAAGTCCAAAAGAAAGGGCGCCTTTCTTTTGAAAAGGCTCTTTTTCCTTATAACTTCGCCGTTAACTGTGGTTTCTTGATATTTCCTCAACTGCCTCTTTTTGCTTCGTCAGCAGCTGCTTGTGATCTATTCATCAGATGATCTGGATGTTTGTTTCACTGTTGAGCCAGCAATCAAACGCCGAGAATGACTGCTTCGGATGATCTTACTGATTGCATTTGACCTTCAAAGATCATGGGCGCCCCTGCTTGAAGAAGGCGCCTTTTCAACATGTGAGCAATCTCCCCTTCGTAACATTTCCAGAGTTAGTCAAATTTTGACCTTTTTTACTTTCAGGAATCTCCTTCATCAAAAAGCATCTTTTTCGACCTTTTCCGCCATGGTTGCGTCGTTGAAGCTTTTGAAGCTTAGCCTTCAGCACCTGGTACTGGCCAATCTGCCATTAATGGCTGTGGAACTCCTAACTTTGTTCCTGAAAAAGAGAAATAGACCCACCAGAGTAAAACATGTCTTTTGATGATTCTGACTTGACCAATGTGATCGTGAAGCCTTTTAAGCCTATCAAAATCATTTTCGATCATTTCTGGGAAGGTCCTATTTTCGGGGGATTTCCCTGAAAATAGGGGAAAAAACCCTAATTTTCAAAATTTCAGAATTTTGCACATGTGTTCCTTGACAGAAACCCATCAAGATTCTATGATTGGTTTGACCTAAAACTGACTTAACATGGCATTTTAACAAGATTTAGCTCAATTTACACAAAATGCCAAAAAATTAATTTTGGGTACAAGAAGTTCATAATATAAAGTTATAATATTTTATTATAACTTAAGTGATTTTTGCTGAAGGGGTCGCCATCATTGAAGGGGCCACTTTTAATTATATTTTATAATTAAAAGTGCTTTCAAAAACTATTGAAAAATTAAAAGAGAAAAGTTCGAATTTATTTAAATGAAACCTAATTGAGAGAATTCGAACTCTTGAGGAGATATAAGGGTTTCATTGGGTTTTGAGCTCATTATGTTGATTATTGGATTTTTGAACAAGTCTTCTTCCGGAGAACGAAGCCTAGGGTTTCAGTTGTCTACAGGCATTGGAGAACGAAGCCTAGGGTTTCAGTTGTCTACAGGCATTGGAGAACGAGCCATCTTCAGTGTTGCAGTTCAGAGGCTGTAAAATATCAGCTGATCTATTGCATTCGGAGAGATATCTTCATTCAGAAGTTATCACAGAACGTTCACAGAGTTTTCTTTCAACTTGCTGCAATAATCAGGTTTTCATCAAAATACCGTTGCCCTTTTAGTTGCATGTTATCGGATCTTATTTGTAATCATTTCAGAAGATTAATATAATAGTCTGGCATCAGTATTCGAAATAGATTATGTTGTTTCCAGAGCTGTATTATTTCATTTAAATTTACATGCAATTTCTTTCAAAATCGCACTTCAATGGTTTATTCAATAAAAACGTTCAAAAATTAGCAAACCAGACAGTTACAGAAAAACAGGGAGAACAGGGTTTTCTACAAAGAACCAACAAAATAGGGCACAAGCACAATACACAGTCACCTAACACAAGAATTCATTTGGAGAAAACCCAAAAGAGTAGAAAAACTCTAGGAAGTTTATGCCTGTAGCATCCCACTCACCATTCAGTGTCAGTACATGGAGAATCTACCATTGTAAATGGTCTAATAGGTATGGTACAACAATAATACAGCTTCCCCTGTCTCCACTCTAATTCTTCTACTCCACAAGAACCCTGAACACTGTTTGTATCCTTTAACACATCAATGGAAGTGATTTCTCTGCCAACTGAACCTTGTATTTGATTCTCTGCTGCCCTAAATCTTCCTCTAGCTGCCAACAACTGGAAACTCAACTGTTTGGAATGGCAAAGGTTGCCCAAGAAAACCATCCAAACTATCCTCTAGCCAACTGTGTGATAAACCATCACAATTGTTGTTCCAGTCATCACATACATCTTGGAGAGATGGGTCAATGCCACCAAAGAATGAGCAGTCATGGCTTTGAAGAAATGACCAACCCACCAAAATAATGGTCGCTGCCCTAATTCCATCCAATATGAGAAAAACAACAAATATGACCCACTACAAAGTCAAACGATTGCCTATAAGGGACAAAATTTCCTTTATCACATTCCTTTGCAGTAAATGATCTCTAGCATGTTGTCTAAGAGCAAAACTGCCCTGCAACAAGTGAGAACATGGTTATTTGTCTCCTCAAATTTCATAATGATGTTTTGGACCACTGCCAAGACTCTAGTAGTAAAATTTGATGTAATTTGCATGTGCAACAACTCAGATTTGTAACAGCAGTTTTGGATAATAGTTTTCAGACTTGTTCCTCCATTTTTGTGATCAAAGTTGCTATTTTATGTTGCTGTTATATATCTGACTGAAAGTATAATTGAAAAGGTTCATATTCACTCTTATTTTGAGCATGTTTGGAATACATATGTTCGCTGTTGTATTTGATTGCAATCAGAAATTTTCATATTAGAAGTTAGGGTTTGAGTAGAAAATTGAAATCAGAAAATTAGGGCAGAATTTCTGAGTTCAAAAAAATCAAAATTTAGGTCAATATCCTAGTTGGGTTATTTCAAGGGATGAAGATCTCCCTCAGACAATTCTCTATATTGATGAGGGCCATTATGAATTTTTTGTGATGCCATTTGGGCTCACAAATGCACCATCCACGTTCTAGACTCTGATGAACCACATATTTTGGCTATTCCTCCAAAAATCCATGTTGGTCTTTTTCCATGATATTTTGTCTACAAGGAGACATGGGAAGAACATCTCATACTTGCACTAGACTCTACATCTACTATCAACAAATTAGTTGTTCACCAAGCCTTCCAAGTGTTCTTTTGGTACAATGAAGGTAGAATACCTTAGCCAAATTTTATCCATTGAAGGTGTTAGGTTGATTCCAAGAAAATTGATGACACACAAAATTGGTTCAAACTTCTTTCTTAAAAGTCTTTAGGGATTTTTATGTCTCATAGGTAGTAGCTACAAATTTGTTGGAGGCTATGGTGAAATTGTAGTGATTCTTATGTGAATGTTAAGAAAAAATTGCTTCATACAGTATGAAGCAGTAAAGTGTTCCTTCACCTTCTCAAACATGTCATGCATAACACACCAATACTTGCCATGGCAGATTTTTGAAAACCATTTTTTATTGTAGTATTGATGCAAGAAGGAAGAGCTTTGGCATTCATGAGCAAGGCACTTGCAGGTAAAAAATTTGTAAAATGTACCTACGAGAAGGAAATACTAGCCTTTTCTTCATGCCGTGAATCATTGGTTGCCATATTTGTTAGGGTGACATTTCTACATCAAGAAAGATCATCACAACCTTAAATATTTCCTAGAACAATGAGTCCTCTTTGCTAGAACAACACTAGTTGCTAATTAGCTTGTGCTAGTAGTGGGTATCGTAGAACAGGAGTGCTATGAAGAACATACTAAAGGAATTAATTTTAAGTTTGTTTTTGATCATGAAGATATGTTACAACAATAGGATTCTTATATAATATATTAAGATGAATGGATGGAGTTCAATGGATTTAAATTTTTTCTAGTTTACCTAGAACATGTAGTAAACAATGCTTACCACTGATGTAATGTCCCTAATTTTATGCCATGGTGTTCTGTGAGTTTTGGCCAGTTTTTGGGATTTCTTTGAAAGCTCAAGGTGAGTTGGGTGAACTCCAAGGTTCTTGGAGGATGTAGTGGCGACAATTCTTGGGTTCCATTGTTAGCATTGAACTTAGTAGATCACACTGGACTGAATGACACTCTCCTTGGTGTTTTCAGAATTTTCGGGTGTTCTCCAAACTTCTTGGAGAGCACGTCTATTTTTAGTAAGACGCCAAAATGGCTTCATTCATTCATTCAATGCCTCAATATCACAATTGTGCAGTCGGAATTGGATTTTGAGGTGTTTCGGAATTTCTCATCACTTGGGGTAAAATATTTTAATATTTCGCTTACGTTGTAATGTTTAATTATTATTTTCATAACTTAAGTGATACGACTTTTTGAAAAGGAAAAAATACTTCAAAGTTGGACACCTAGGTGAGAGATGTAGCTGGCTGAAATGTGTTTAGTCGGCCGCGAATAAAGAAATGAGACTTAGTTAGTTTGATATTTAATGTAATTGTTTTGTCGTACTAGTTAGTGGGTCGGGAATTAGTTCCCGAGAGAATAATTAATGTAATGAAACGACGTGACGGTTGGTCCTTCAACCACTGTCCGCGCACTATATGTATCGAGAGTCATGTAGTTAATGGACATGTTACTATTGTTGCTATGATTGTATACAATATACTTGTTCTGCATATGTTCGATAAATAAAGACAACTCTGATGATTTCGTGCATTAGATTCTAGTACGGTGTTATGTTTTGTAAGTTACTCTAGTTTACTCCTTGTGTATGTTGGAATTCATTTCATGAGTAAACATTTGGTGCCGTTGCCTAAGCGTACTTAGGAAGTCTGTCATGTCCCCGAAATTGTGACATCTAAAGAGCATATTTAAAACTATTGACTATTCGAATATCATTATAATTATAATTGTCAGAGACAATGTTATAATTATAAATATTATAAATAGCATTATAAATATTAACAATCTAAATAATAATAAAATAAATATTAAAGATATATAAATATAAAACACAATAAATATTGACAATTTAAATTATAAAATAAATATTGAAAATATATAAAATTAATATAAAACGGAGACATAAAATAATAATTATCAAATATAAAATTATAAAGATGGTAAATATGATCATTATAATAAGATAATATAATTATAATAAGGGACATAACATATAACTCCTGTTAAATAACAATGGACAAATTAATAAAAGGCTCGAAGTTGTCTAATGGATTAAAGATAAAAACTTCCTCACGAGAAGGGGCTGATTCATTGAGGGAATGCCGCAATTGGTGGATAGCTGACTAATCAGTAACATGAGGAGAAGCCTCCTTTAAACCGCCTCCTCCTGAAAGTCATATCGCTTGGGCATTGAGGCGTGAAGAGTATTAAATGAGTCTGTAATGCATGAAGAAGGCATGGATGATAGGGAATGTGTAATATCCCTTGCAACTTCTGATCTCAATTTTTGCCCTCAAGGAATATCTTAAGGGTTACCAAAATGCAAAACATAGATCTTGGTTACTATGAACTTCTATCACTTTAGGATTTTTCTCCTAAAGGAGAGGAAATAGACCAAAATGTCAATGTTCACAATTCTTAAACCACTCTAGAAAATTCCCTTCAAATCTGGCCTAAGTTTGCCTCAAGGGATTTTGTCAAACACTTCTGATGTAAACTTTTAGCTTGCTGGTCTGAGATTACAGTCTGATGGTATGCTTGAAAAGTAATGACAAAATGCTTCAAATGCTTATGAATCAATACTACAATGATTAGACTACAATCTAAATGCAAATATGACTCTTTTTGATCCTTTTCAATGCACATATATGATTTCTATAAGCAAACTAATCACCTACAGCCAAGTGACATTTCTTCATACAATTGGCATGCATACTAATGTAATACTCATGAGAGATATAAACATGCTTATAAACAACAATATAAGACCTGCAACTTATATCTCCTTATTGCAATGAAATCCCCAATACAATGAGTTAGATAGACGCCAAGACTCTTGGCTTACAAGTCATGCTAATACAATTTGTAAATCTGATATATGTAGCTACCTACAGTAGCAACATCATCATTGACAAATCTATATATGCAAACTACCAAAACTAATGCAATGGAACCTGATTACAAGTCGCCCTTGATTGTATATGAAGAAGCAAGCAATATCATCTACAATTGATCTCTTATAAATCCTAGTCGATGGCTCCAAACTGCTGCCCCTGTTTCTGATGTAAATGGAGAAATAAAATTATATTCAACACCAAGCAACCTCCAATCACTCTTAATAGAGTCGTCTAGACCCCAAGAGCCAAGCGCCTCCAACTCTAAGCACAATCGAACCAAGATGGAGCTGTCCCAAGCAAAATCGTGCCTCCTACAAGTTGGTAGCAGCGACTGTAAATAAATATTAGAACTTATTATCAACTGATGATGATGTAAATCGATCCTCCAATGATTTAGATTCAAAGCACAAGTTATCTCCAACAATCCTCCAAATCGTACCATGCAAAATTGGCCCTTGGCCACTAATTTTGCTCAAGTGAAATGACTGAAATGCCACTTCCAACAAATGCAACATTATCAACTGATAGTTTCACAGCCTCAGAGTTGCCAATCAAAGAGAGCTTTCAGTCTCAATGATCAAATGAAGAAACTGTAGAAAGCATAGGCTTCCCCAATGAAATCAATCAAAACAATATTCAACAATTGGATGATCAACAATGAGCCCTTAAGATCCTTTTATACTTTCCTGGAGGAGCTCACACACTTTACTTGCCAATGTGGGATAAAAGATATATTTGCCACTTTAATTTTATTTTAGTGACTTTATGATATAATTATTTTATTTAAGTCACTTTATTAAATTAATTAAATATAAGGTCACCTTATAATATTGATTTATTTGATAACCTTATAAATAATTAACTTAATACCACTTTTTAATTTAATTAAAATAATCAATTAGTCATCCTCATGAAATATCATCATTTTGGACAACTTAATTAATTAATTTAATTAAATTATGCTACCTCCAAAACGGGGACATTACAGAATGGATCAAATAAGAAGCATAGGAGACGGGAGGATACCGATACAACCAAACATTGAGTAAGCAAATGCTATTTCTATCTCACTAATATTGAGGGATTTAATCATTGAACTTCATTATTATTGTTGGTATGCTGGGTTGGAGATACGATTATTGGCAGCTCATCAAATATTAGACACAATAGGCAGAAGACGGGTTTTGGGAATGAGACAAGATTAAACTAAAGGTTATCGAATATCACCTTTGCTGTTATAGCGATTGAAAATAGAGACTAAAATAATTCAAGTTTATGTGGAAGTGAGTAACACTGGAAGAAAAGTCAGACCGATTCTCATTGGAGACCTGTTGGGTGCTGTGTGCTTGGCACAATCCAATGACGATAAAAGACAGGGAAGTTCGATAGCTGTTGCTCATCAAATATGTGGCCAAGGAAGGAGTCATCATAGTGGAAATCACAGACATTTGAAGAAACGCAGCAAGGTATTCATCTTGAGGGAAAGATGTGGAGTTCTAGAGGGATGATGTTTCATTCTCATTAGGCTCTTGCAATCTGAGAAAAGACGCCTTCAGGCAGTAATTCTGGGAACTGCAAATCAGGTTCATTATATGCATTGAGTAAATTCATTGGAGTTACATTTAGATACTTCCGTCATAGTTATAGTCTTGTCATCATATCATAGCTATTTGTCATTGTAATCCAAGTCATGGCAATCAGTATTGAAATCAGAATATGCACCATATAATGTAATAGCTGGGTTTACCATTATGAATTGAGTATGCCAAGTGTTTAATGACTATTGCTGTAAGAGACAAATAATTGTATTCTCAGTCATCAATCTTCATTGCAATTCCAATCAGTGGAGGATGCTTGAGAACTGTTTGACATATTGTCATTTGGCTGTAATTGACTATTGGCATAAATTGCAGTCATACAATTGCATTGAAAGAGCATTTGCATCGCATTATTCTCTCAGTTGGCATTGTCAGAATAGTCTGTAGGAGTCATTTGATGCATCATTACAACATACAAACAAGAAGAACTAAACCGAAAAGCATTTACTAGCTGAAGGAGCAATAGAGACAAAGTGTTTGACAAAATGTCCAAGTGCTGCAATGGAGAAAATTTGAACCATAATTAGCAAGGGACATTACAAAGTCACCCGGTAGCAACATGGCGTCGTAATGGGTCGATCGGTGGAAGAGCCTATGCAAGTGAATGAAGAACGGGAAGATGATTTGACACAGGATTTGGTGAACCTGTGGGATATATCGCTAAGGGATCATGTACGGAGGGAAGCTCTTAGCCGAGAGATCCCTCAGGCAGTCATTTGGGACAGGTTGCAAGTGAACGATGAGGTTGACCATCTCCTTAATCCTTTGCCAAGATTGCTGGCCCGCCACTTCATCATCTTGTAGGATCTTCGGGCAGAGAGTGATCAGGAATGCCAGAGGCAATAGATACTGTAGCGGTACGAGGAAAGAACCAAGCGGGAAGAGGAAGAACGGGATACTAGCTGGAGATGTACCCTCGGCAACCAATGATCATGTAAGCAACCTTTAATGCCCGTACAGCCTAAAAAAGATAAGAATCGAGTACCAATCGGGCATGAAACTCAGGAAGAGAAGGTTTGGTGATCACTTAGGGTATAGGAGCAAGAAAATAGACGATGAAGGCTAAAGGAAATTGACAAAGAAATCCATGAAGATATAACTGAAATAAATCAATCCATTACAAGAGCACACCAGAACTTGGATGGAATAGATCGATCATATGAGTACACCAAAGTCTAGTTGAGGAAAGGGGCGAAGGACCCTTTAGTACACTGTATGGAGAAAGGTATAGAATTGATGACAATGAAGATGAATTAAGTGAAGAGCTTGACAGCAGCATCCGACGCATTCAGGAGTTGTCCATATTAGATGACGACGAAGGGCTGAGGACTGGAAGATTTGAGCCTAAGACCCTGTTGTGACGTTTTTCACACATCGCCCCATTGCAAATGGGGACCCCCTAATTTTGGCTTTGCTTTTGGTTTGGTGTTGGTTGATTTTTGTTGTTGTCTCTCTTCTGTCTTTCTCCGTCATTGAGCTTAAACGCGAAATGTTGGCCAAGTCTAAAATTAGGGTTTCATCGTTTCTGGCTAATTCAAGGTCAAGTAAAGTGAGAAAATTGAAAATTGAACTTAATGTTGTTGTCAGCAGACATCCAGCAGGTTTCCAGCCAATTTTCATCAGATTCCAAGGTACTTACTATTTTTAGTAAGTGTGAAATTCAGGGCAATTTGTCAGCTATTTCGAGATTCCGATCATCACACTGCATTCAGAGTATATCAGATTGCTTGCATGCCAAATTTGAGCGAGAACAGATAACTTACTATTTTTAGCAGTCCGCCTGTGGCTAATTTCAGTGGGTGATGCAGAGTTTTTCTTTGCATGTCTCGATATTCCTTCCGGTTTTCAAGACCTTCGCGACGATGTAACATGCAAGTCGATGACCACTTTCGTGATTCCGAGGCTATTTTAGGGTTTGCATGTCGAGGTTTCTTTTGCATGTCGCGATTCCTCGATGGGTTTTTCGAGCTTCGCGGATGGTGTGACATGCAAACGAGGATTCTCACTCGGAAGGAACTTGCTATTTTAGCAGTGTTCCCGCTTCCCCGCCAGAGAATCACAAGCCGACAAATGCAAATAAACGAGAGCAAACAGTTTCATTTGATATGCATGCGAGCTTAATTAGGGTTTCAACTCGAGCCTTAAAATAGGCATCAAAAGTCAAAATCTTCAAACCGGTAAACCACCTCGACGGCCCTTCAAGCTATCTGCGATAAAATTTCAGTCAAATCGAGCACTTACTATTTATAGTAAGTCAATTTGGAAACATGCTAAAATAGTAAATCAGCATGCACGTCGGCCCAAGAAGGTCACGGTGAGGATCGCCATTCAATTTCAACTCGATCGAGCTTGGGAGCTATCGAATCAAGAGCTTACTATTTATAGTAAACCACCTTCAGAAACGTGCTAAAAATGGCAGGCTTGCTCAGAATGGCAGTGTCAACAGAACGACGAGGTGATGAGGATGCAGTGCGCAAAATTTCAAGTCGTTCCGAGCTTCAGAAATGCAAAATTCCGAGGGCTTACTATAAATAGCAGGGCATGAGAAGCTGGCGAGGGCGAGAAAAATAGCTAAGTCAAGATGCTCATCCTTCACACATAGTAAAATGCGCCTTCTTCAACAGACATAATGTTTGAAAATTTTCTAAGCGTTGGAATTCATCCTGCAGCAGGGGCAAAATGCGCCCAAACTTGAAGAGGAAAAAGTTGAAAATTTTTCTAAGTCTGAGACCTCGTCCTTCACCAGGGGTAAAATGCGCCCAGCTCAAAGAGGCATCAAGAAAAATATTCTAAGTCACTGTTCATCCTCCTAGAGGCCTCAAATGCGCCCATCTTGAGAGAAGGTCAAACAAGTCAAAGAATTTTATCCTCCTCCCATGCTAAAATGCGCCCAAGGAAGAGTTGGTGCAAGGTATTTGAAATTTTTTCTAAGTATGAGTTCTCATCCTCCATCACCTAGCAAATGCGCCCATCTCTCAAAAGGTCAAAAGAGTCAACATCTTCTATCCCTCTCCCTATGTGAAATGCGCCCAAATAAGGGCAAGTAAAGACAAAAACAAGGTGGGGAATATTCCAAAGGAGGTGGCGTTGCAGATTTTCATCCTCCTAGACATGTGAAATGCGCCCAAACAAGCTCAAGTGAAGACAAAAGGTTAGGGCGTTGGAATCTTCATCCACTACATCATGCAAAATGCGCCCATCCTCCTCTATGTCTCAAATGCGCCCAAAGTTGAGATGTGAAAGGTGAATAAAGGTAGTAAATAAGGTAAAGGTGGGTGAAAATTCTCTTCTAGGCATGGTGAAAGCTTGATGAATGCTAGGCGTTGAAAGTGTGAAGTCCTTCTTCAAATGTCAAGTGCGCCAAAGTGAGGTGAAATGTGATTAAGGCGTGGACAAGGTGCATGTGAAGTGTTGAAGATGAAATAAGACGTGGTTTCAAAATTTCCCTAAGTGGTAATATTATTCTCCAAATGCTATGCGCCAAGGGTGATAAGTGATGAAGTGTTAGAAAATTTCTTAAGGCATAAGTGTGAAAATTTTCTAAGGCGTGATTTTCCTCTTCAAGTATAAAGGTGGTGAGTGATGGAAAATAAAATTGCTAGGCGTATCCTCTTGTATATGCCATATGCGCCTAAAAGTGTTGAGGGATGATAAGTATGCTAAGGCGTTAGACTTTTAAAATATTCACCTTCAAGTGTGATGCTAGGCTTGTGAGTGCTAAGGCGTGATTCTTCTCAAGTGTGAAATAAAATATAAGATGAGTGACAAGATGATTGCTAGGGCGTTGGAAATTTTATAGAGAATAAAATACAAAGGATGAATAATGCATGCCAGATGAAAAGTAAATTAAGTGTGATGCGCCTTCAAGAAAAATTTTCTAAGTTGATTTTCCCTCGCGGGCAAGATGATCAAAGTTGAGTAAAAATAAAATTTTCTAAGGCAAAATTTCCAGAGTGATTCAAAATTTTTTCTAAGGCACAAGATATTTTCTCCCTTAGAAAAACGCCTAGAACTCTGAGGTGATGGATTTTTCCTTGAAGCACAGATGAGCTGCCAGAGATGAAGTCAGTGATTGCCAGCTGCACAGATTGATAAAATTTTCCAAGTCAGAGCAAAATTCTCAGAGGGGATCGAAGAACGAGAATAAATTGTTGAAAGAATAATTTTCTAAGGTTCAAAATTCAGAGAAATAAAATGAACCCGTTCGTTGTGCACCCATGGGTTCGATGCGTTCTGGAGAAAATTTTCTTCTGGGTATCGAAGATTATCGATGAGGAGTTGATTTTAAGGTCTTCCACAGCTTGTCGAGAATTTTGGGATGAAGATTTCAAGTGGGCACCAGGTTGATGTATTTCCTAAGGGAAATTTGAAAATTTTCTAAGGCAAAAATGAAGAAAATGTGTTTTCGAGGTAAGATCCTCCAGATGATGAATTTGAAAGGAATTGCCTAGGTGAATTTGCTTCAATCCTTCGTGAAGATAGTTTACTTGAGCCGAAATGAATAAAATCAAGGTTATCGAGCTCCAGCAGTGAAATGTTTTCAAAACTCAAGATGAAGAAAGGATGGAAGCTCGAGCGAAGTCGAAGAATAAAGTCAGGAAGAAGATCGAGAACAGTGTGAACGCGTCTACAAACGGAATCTTCTAGAAGGATGATGGTGGACATTATGGCGCATTTATTACCCCACTCTCCTTGGTGGCGTTTTTAGGGCAATATCGTTTAGGGCTGAGGTGGCACGATTCGCCACTCTATTGATTGTAACCCTAGCCGTCTTTTGGGACTTGGCTAGCTATATAAAGGGGGAGTCCCCCTCATTTGTATTCATTAGAATTAGATTAGAAAGTAGACAGTAGAGAGGATCAGGGTAGAATTAGAGTAGAGGGACAGCTTAGAGTAGCTTAGAAGTAGATTGATAGTGTAGTTTGGAGAAGAAAGAAAGTTTTCCCTTTGAAAACTTTTGAGGAAATTGTTGTGTAACACATTTTATGATAATAGATCTTTTCATTGATGATGGAATTCGTCTTGTCATGAAATGCTAGCAAGGTTTCTTCTTCCTTTCGTATCCAAGTAGCTTAAATTCATGCAAGTAGCTTACTTTGGTGTGTGGTGTTTTACTAAGATAGCTTCGCTTTATTCCATACCACTAGCGGCTTGTTGATGATAAGTTCGCCTTGTGTGGTCAACTGGACATTACCTTGAGTTTAACTTCAGTTGTGATTTATATGCTTATATGCGTCGTTGTGATGGTGTATGCATGTTGAGTCATAATTTGAACATCTTTTGCTATTTCCCTTGAAGATTGCACCGATTTTGCTGAGGCTGTCCGACGGAGGCTAGGTGAAATCCGGTTGAAGTCTATTGAAGTGAAGCTCCACATATCCTGCATTTAGAATAGAACATAAACTTCTTAGGCCCTACACCCTTTTCAATTCAGTACTTTCTGGTTAGAATAGGAAACCCGCACTTCATAGATAAATCTTTCGAGCATTTGAATCCCTTTCTCCACTGCTGGACAATTCTGTAAGTCCCCTTGAAATACCAGCAAATCACATCGAGCCAAACTGAGCCTATTCGCATTAAAGGAACCTTGGAGTTGAACGCATGAACTTTCTTGCAATCTTAGCATGCAGAATACTTTGATCAAGAGAGAATAGGGAAGCCGTTGGCAACTTTATTCTGCGTTGGTGCGGTCACGAAAAACACATCAACAGACCCTAGGGCAGAGGGAGTATCGAAGCAAACCCCAGGAGACTTGAGGTGTTGAGGACACTGACAAAAGACGTGGGAGAGACTTGTATGTGGCCAAGAGTGCAAGTGACACACCAGGATGTAGTGGGAAACCAGTCCAATCGGGTCAAACGCACTAGGAGGGCATTGGGGAAGGATGGTGACTCCACAACCCGAGCGGCAGAAGTTGCTGAAATTTATGGGGAATGGGTTAGAAGATCGAGTACGACATTGCAAAATGTGCGAAACAATTTGGGTAGCCAATGGACAGGATGATCCGGATTATTGGCTAAAAGCATTTCCAGCAACGCTGAGAGACAACGCCATCAATTGGTACATAGAAGTGGACCAAGTACATAGGGCATCATGGAGATTACTCAAGCAAGCATTCCAAGATGAGTTCAAACTCTCGCGGGATGATAGTGAGATTGTAGCAGAGATCTACAATACCAAGCAAGGGAAGCACGAGAGTGTGCGTACCTATAATCGGAAATTGAAAGACTTGTTGGGGAAACTGGAGACACAGCCACCGGAAGAAGAGGTGGTTCATTGAAGGACTACTTCCCTCCCTCCGGAAGAAAATGAAGGTTGTACCTCCATCCTCGTACATTGAAGCATATAACCGTGCGATGGACATCAAGAGCGAAAACAAGACATCTTTGCAAGGGGAAAAGAAAGATGACGACGAATGTACGGGGGAGAGCGAAGACGATTCAAAAACCATACAAGCCCTCCGTCGAGATATGCTGAGAATGATGAAGGAACTGAAACTCAACAAAGAAGGGTCGAAGGAGGCGAATGAACTGTGGTGTATCGAATGCAAAACAGAAGGTCACACAAAGGTGAACTGTTCGAAGAAAATGTTTTGTGACATCTGCCAAGTTATGGGACACTCTGTCAAGGAGTGCCCGTACAACTTAAAAACATGGAGTTTGCAAGTGTTTTTCGCACAAGGGGAATAGTCAACCCCTCCGACCACATCGTCGAAACCCCAAAACAATAACGCATCCCCTGGCAGCTACCACAATAATCAGAGAGTAATAACAGTACGCTAAGAAGCAAAATCCAGTACGACAACAAAGGTAGACCATTGATCCAGTGTCGAAAGTGCAACGAATGGGGTCACTTTGCCAGGGATTGCCAAAGCAGTCAAGGTGCGGGTGGAAGGCTGTGTAAATGGTGTTCCTGGCAATCACAAAGACACCAACTGCACAAAGAAGAAAGGCATCAACACGCTGGAGGTAGCTGATGAGGAGGTCCTGGCGATTACAAGGGCATAGACAAAGAAGGCCAATTATTTGAACCCTTGTACAGAGAAAGAGAGATTTTGAGAGGCTAGAGTAGAAGTGGAAGAGGCAATGGCAAATGAACGAAGAACCTCCAAGGCGGCTAGTAAGTTGTTGCAGTCGAAGTTCGAGAAAAACATTGTACGACAGGTGCTTCACACAACCGTACCAATTAAGGTAATAAAACTTCTGCAAACGATGCCTCAACTGAGAGTAGCACTCATGAACGTTATTGAAGACAACCTTCAGAAGGGTCTGACCTAGAGTACGATAGAACTGGTAGGAGAGGCCACAAACTCGATGCTACTCACAGTAAATGTCAGGAGGAAGCCGACCGTCGTACAGATGGAAATAATGGGGAGGAAACTCTCCAACACCATTGTCGACGGAGGCTCTGGGGTGAACGTACTACCAAAGGAGACATGGAAGTGCTTGGGAAAGCCAACTCTCTGGCTCTTGACATTCCACTTGGTAGATGTAGACCAGCATGGCATCAAACCTCTTAGTACTCTAATGGTGTAGAAAGTTTTGATTGGCATGCAACAATTCTTATTAAACTTCGTCGTCATCCCGCTGGAGAAGAAGGCATACGACGCATTATTGGGACGAGGATGGTTGATTGCCGCTAAGGCGAACCATAATCGGAAGAGGAACACACTCTCGATCGAGAGCCATGGGAAGTACATTATTGGTTTGAAGAACCAGGCTGTGAGTGAAGAATTGGCTTCTTCGGGATCAAAATTGAATGGTAGATCGGATGTCGATGAAGAAAGGAAGATGATGGAACCAAACGTTGAGGGTGTACTTGAAATTGGAAGTTGCTTGGAGGACGAGACTAGTTCACTAAATGGGCTATTTCACTGGCAAATGGAGGATTACGAAGTCTTTCACCCAAATTGCAACATGTTACAAATCAGAGAGGGGGGAGAGGAAGAAGATAATGGCTTGACCAGTTAGACATTTCTGCCAGAATACGACGAGTATAAGGAAGGCGTGGCAAAATTGGACGAGACGCCAACCCATAAGTTTTAAAGAGACAAACTCATCAAGTACAAGGAACCAACACTAAAGAAAGTAAACCTCGATGAACAAGAAAAGCCTAAGGTGATCCTTGTCGGTGATGTCTAGGACCCCATACTAAAGGCGGCAACATTTAAAATCTTTATGGAATATAAAGCTACCTTCGTCTGGATGTACAAGGACTTGAAGGGCATACTGCCGGAGCTGTGCGTACATAGGATCCCTCTCATATTGAGAGCCCAACCTGTATGGAAGAGACCCTATAGAATGAACAAAAATTACGCTGCCAAAGTATAGGATGAAATTGAGAAGATGCTGGAAGCGAGCATTATTTTCAAAGTAGAAGTCAGCGACTGGGTGTCACTGTTCGTCATTTCCCTAGAGAATGAATTGAAGCAGATCCGAATGTGTTGACTTTTGGTGTTTGAACGCAGTGACTATTAAAGACCTGTTTCCAATCCCCTTCACCGACACCATTCTGGAAGAGGTCGCCGGGCACGAGATGTACTTGTTCATGGACGGGTTCTCTGGATACAACCAAATTAGCATTGTCGAGGAAGACAAGTTGAAGACAACCTTCGTGGTTGAGGACGGGGTGTACGCATATAATCGGATGCTATTCGGGTTGTGTAACGCGCTGGCCACATTCCAAAGAATAATATTACACATCTTCGACAAAATGTCAGTGGGCAACTTCAAAGCATTCCTCGACGACTGGTCGATCTACAGTGACAAGGAGAAACATTTGAAGGCTCTCAGAGAGAGCATGGAGAGGTGCAGAGCAGCCCGCCTCGGATTGAATCCCAAGAAGTGTAGGTTCATGGTGCCATAGGGGAAATTATTGGGACACATTGTGTGCAAGGCCGGACTAAAAACTGATCCAAACAAAGTAAGAGTTATCGTACAAATGGAGGCCCTAGAGATCGCCTTTGGTGTAAGTCTTTCCTCGGGCATATATGGTACTATCGAAGGTTTATCAAAAACTTCGCACAAGTGTCTTACCCTCTCGACCTACCAATGAGGAAGGGACAACCTTTCATATGGACGAAGGAACAAGAAAAGGCGTTCAATGAATTGAAGGATCAGTTGATTAGTTCAACCATATTGGCATACCCCGACTGGAACAAGGAGTCCCACGTACATGTGGATGCCTCCAAGTTCGCCATTGGAGCAACACTGGCTCAAGTGGGAGTACACGTGCTGGACCACCCGGTGTTTTCGTGAGTCGGCTACTTTCGAAAGTAGAAAAAACTATAGTATGACTGAACGTGAAGCACTTGGGATGGTGTACTCAATGCAGAAATTCAGGCATTACCTACTAGCGACGCCGTTCACATTCTATGTGGATCACCATGCCTTGATGTACCTGGTGAACAAACCAATAATACAAGGGAGAGTAAGTAGGTGGCTGTTACTCCAAGAATTCACATTCACCATTATCATACATCTAGGGAGGAGCCATGTGATTGCCGACCAGTTGTCAAGGATTCGGTCGAGCGAACCTGTTGAAGGGGGAGTGAACGAAGATTTCCCAGACGCACACCTATTTCAAATCGTAGTACTCTCTTCATGGTACGAGAAGATTGGAGAGTACTTGTTGACATCGACATTTCCGAAGGAGATGCCACTAGCAGAATGAAGGAAACTCATACTGAAGTGCAAAACATTCTAGTTGATTAATGGGTTGCTATATAAGATGGGGTCCAATTAGATTCTCAGGAGATGTGTAATAGAGGAGATACCGAGTGTACTAAAAGAAGCACATGAGGGTCTAGCCAGAGGTCACATGGGTTTGGATGCTACGACCAAAAAAATTCTTTTGGTGGGCCTATGGTGGCCAACGATGCACATAGATGCCTGAGAGTGGGTGTTAGGTTGCGACACCTGCCAGAGGGTAGGTAAACCCCTGAAACGAGACTTCATGCCCTTGTACTTGTCCCAACCTCAAGAGCTATTCGAACGCTGGGGATTGGACTTTATTGAACCGTTGAAAGTGAGTCAATTACACTGGTGCCAATAAATAGTGGTTGCTACAAAATATTTGACAAAGTGGTTGGAGGCTTGAGCGTTGCCAGATAACATAGAACAGAGTACGGCGAGATTCATTTAAGAACAAATAGTAACATGGTACAAGATTCGTATACAGATTACCAGTGACCTTGGGGGACACTTCGTCAACGACGCCATTCGGTTGATGATGACGGAGTTCCGAATATTCCACAACTTGTCGAGCCCGTACTACCCATGAGCCAACAACCAAGCGGAGTCCATGAACAAGGTGCTGGTGTCAATTATTCATAAGTCATGCGGCGTAGAGGAAGCAAATTGGGAAGAGAGTCCATCGACTGTCCTATGGGCATACTGTATGATGTACAAGGTGACAACCGGGCACATGCCCTACCAGTTGATGTACGGTCAAGAAGCGGTGGTGCCTATGGAATACATGGTTCCCAACCTAAGGATAGTTGTTGAGAATTGACTGGGCGACACAGAGAGTCTGAAGGAACGATTGTACCAACTCAACAAATTGGACGAATGAAGAATAATGGCACAATGGGCTACAGAAACCATGCAACGAAGGAGAAAATACTGGCACAACAAACATCTCCGGTGAATGAATTTCCGACTAGGGCAGTTGGTTTTAAAATATAATGGCCATAACGAAATCAAGCCAGGGAAGTTTAAGGTTTGTTCGCTCAGACCATTCAAAATCCGAGAGGTCTGCGACAATGGTTCCATAAAGCTAGAAAATTTGGATGGGTCATTGCTACTAGAAGCCATCAACGGATCAAAGTTGAAGTTATACCAGGAGAGAAAGGAGAAGAAAGATACAATAGCCATCAATATGCTTTGTTATGCCACCAAGAAGGACTGGCTTGTGCAAGAGGAAGCCACCAGAGAATAGGACTGGGGCTTAGGCGGCCACGGGTACGTCCCAGAAGAAGACTGGGCCAAATCAAGCAAAGATAAGATCATCGAAGAAAGGTTGGCCAACAAGAAAGTGGAGGGTACTCAATACCCTAGGTGCATAAGCATCTCACGAATGCAGTGTTTGGAACACCCGCCTTGTGGCGACGGATGGGGGGACACTGGTACTACCAGGCCCCATACGAAGGCATAAGGAGGGGGTACCTCACCAAGGAACTCGATGAAGAAGCTCAAAAAGAGAAAGAAGAGCAAGCGACAAAGGAGTGGAGGAAGCACCAACTGAGTGACATCGACAAAGAAGATGAACAATGGTGGGATGTGTTGTGACCTTTTCACACATCACCCCATTCAAGATGGGGACCCCTAATTTTTGCTCCATTCTGGTCTTTTGGCTTTGGTTTTGTCTCTCTCCCTCTCTTTTCTGGTGTCTGCCTTTCCGGGGACCGTGTCCGCCTCTGAGCTTAAGCGTAAAATTGACCAAGTCTGAAAATTAGGGTTTCATCTTTCCTGGTGAGTCCAAGGGTGAACGGAGTGAATAAATTAAAAACAAAGCCTAGCATTGTTGTCAGTGTGCTTCCAGCAGGCTCTCAGCAAAATTTCATTTGATTTCGGGTACTTACTATTTTTAGTAAGTGTGCAATTACGGGCAATCCTTCAGCATTTTTGAAAATCCGACAGTCACACTACATTCAGAGCACATCAGGCTGCTCGCGTGCAAAATTTGAGCGAAAACAGGCAACTTACTATTTTTAGCAGTCTAGCTTTCGGGACAAATTTCAGGACTCAGATGCAGAGCTTTTCTTTGCATGTCTGGATATTCCTTCTGGGTTTTTCGAGACCTTCGCGACAGTATAACATGCAAAGCGAGATAATGACTTTCAAAATTCAGTCTTCCGAGGCTAATTTTAGGGTTTGCATGTCAGGGTTTCTTTTGCATGTCAGATGATTCCTGGTGGGTTTTTCAAGAGCTACGCAGTGATATGACATGCAAACGGAGATAATCACTCAGTAAGGAACTTACTATTTTTAGCAGGTGTGTCCCGACAGCCGCCTCCCAACACTTCTCGCATGAGCTGATCGCAATGCAGCGTGAACCAATAACGAGATCATTTGATACGCGACAATGCAAATTAGGGTTTCAACTCGGGACCTAAAAAGAGCCGCAAAAAGCTAATTTTCGAAAACCGGTAAACCACCCGATCGGCGATCCTCGAGCCATCCGCGGTAAAATTTGAAGACAAACGAGCACTTACTATTTATAGTAAGTCATTTTGGAAATAGGCTGCAAGCAAGTGTGCATGCTGATGTCGCCAGGCAGGTCAGGTTTCATTTAAATTTCGTTAATCGGAGTAGTGGAGCTTATCGAAAGCGGCAGTTACTATTTATAGCAAATCACCTTCAAAAGCAAAATAGCGGCGTCAACTCAGATAGCGCTGTCCAGGCTGGATAAAACGTGAGGATCCAAAGGTTCAATCAACCAACCGAGCCGGCATGAAAATCAAGAGACTTACTATAAATAGCAGGGCGTAGATAAACTGGCGAGGGCGAGAAAAAAAAAAAAATTACTAAGTCTGAGAATATCGACCTGCCACCTCCAAATGCGCCATCCTTGAGGAGTTGATTTGAAAATTTTCTAAGTGTTAAGTTTCAGCCACCTCCCATGTTAAAATGCGCCCTCTCACACGTAAGCAAAATGCTAAATTTTTTTTCTAAGTGTGGAATTTCATCCTCCACCATCCTCCAAATGCGCCCAGCTATAGAAGGCATCAAGAAAAATGGCTAAGTACAACTTCCATCCTGCAGCTAGGAGAAAATGCGCCCAAAAACAAATAAGTCAAAGAAGTCAACGAATTTCATCCTGCTCCTATAGCAAAATGCGCCCAGCTCAAGGTAGTGGCATGCAAAATTTTTCTAAGTATGAGTTTCATCCACTACATATGCTCAAATGCGCCCAGCAGAAAAGAGGTCAAAGTAGTCAACATTTTTCATCCTCCTCTCACCCCAAAATGCGCCCAAATGGGGCCATATAGAGACAAAAATGAAGAAGCTGAAAAGTCACATGAAGGCGTTGGAAGTTTCAAAATGTGCCAAAAGTTAGCAAAGGGAAAGGAGTCAAAGCTTGGCGTTGGGAGTTTCATCCTTCATGCATGCCTAAATGCGCCTAAAAGAGGCCATGTGAAGACAAAAAGAAAGAATCTCAAGCTAGTCAATAGGTCAAAAGGCGTTTCATCCTCCTCCTATGCTCAAATGCGCCCAAATGAGGGCATGTAAAGACAAAAGAGGGAAGCTCAAAGGTCATGTGTTGGGCATTGAAAATTTAAAATCCCTCTCACCCTCTCAAATGCGCCAAGAAGAAGAGAAGGTCAAAGATGGCGTTGAATATTCCATCCTTCATGACATGAGATATGCGCCATGTAAAGAGATAGTAAAAGTTGATAAGTGAATACTCCTAGGCGTGGTTATTATTCCTCTTCAAGTGTCAAATGCGCCCCAAGGTGGTGATGAATATTGCTAAGGCGTTGGAGAATAAAATGCCTAGGTGTTACGAAATGGTGCCAAGTGAAATGAAATGCTTGGCGTATCCTCTTGCATATGCTATTCGCGCCTAAGGTGAAATACGAGGTGGTAAGTGAGATAAAGATGTTGATGATAATTGCTAAGGCGTTGGAAATTTTATGGAGAATAAAATGCAAAGTGATGAATAAAATAAAGCATGTTGGGCATGATGTGTTTTGAAAGAAAATTCTTTGAGATGGATGAAGTTGGATAAAAAAATTTCTCACAGGCAAAGTGATCAAAGCTAAAAATTTCCAAGGCGAAATTTTCTAAAGCAAAATTTTCAAAAATGTTGAGTGATTTAAAATTTCTCTAAGGCAAAATATTTTCTTCCTTAAGAAAATACGCCTAGAATTGCAAGATGATGAAATTTCCTGAGATGAGAAAAATTTGTCGAAGATGAAGATGTTGGCAGTACAGGAACAAAAATTTCTCAAGACAGAGCAACAGGATCTTCACAGATATGAAGAGCGGAATCAAATTTGTTAAACAATTATTTTTTTTTTCCAAGGTGCAAAATTCAAGAAAATTAAATGTACCCGTTCGTTGTGCACCCATGAGTTCGACGCGTTCTGAAGGAAGTTTTCTTCTGGGTATCGAAGATTATCGATGAGGGGTTGATTTTAAAGTCTTCCATGCTTCGTCAAGGCCTTCAGGATGGAGATTTTTGATGGGCACAGGATTGATGAATTTCCTAAGGGAAATTTGAAAAAATTTCTAAGGCAAGGAATAAATGATGTTGTTGAAATAAAGCGTTGTGGCTGATGAATTTGAAAAGGAACTGCCTAGGTGAATTTTCTCAAATTCTTCGTGAAGATAGTCTTCTTGAGCCAGAGATGAATAAAATCAAAGTTGTCAGAGCTCCGGTAGGTGAAATGAATTTCTTGAAGATGCAGTTGAAGTTAATATTGTCAAAAGGATGATACGCCCTTGAGGAAGATGAAGTTTGTCTAAGGCATGAATTTGAACGCGAAGTTGGCTAGTGAAGGCAATGAACGCTTGGAAGTTAGAGCGTGAAAATCCTGGTAAGTAAGTTGAACTTATATTATGAAGTGTTCTAATGCTCTTCTCCTTGCTTGTTTTGCAGGAGAAACGTCAAGATCAAGCGATGATGACTTAAAGCGATGAAGCAAGTACTCCAGGATTACATTTCAACCTTGAAGGAAGATAAGTTGCGAAAAATGGCTAAGTGTTGAGTCTTAGTATAACTCAAGTGACAAAGAATGGAAGCTCGAGCGAAGTTGAGGAACAACGTCAAGAAGAAGATCAAGAGCAGTGTGAACGCATCTACAAACGGGAATCTTCTAGAAGATGGTGGCCATTAATGGCTCATTTATTACCCCTCTCTCCTTTGTGGCAGTTTTTAGGGCGAATCTTGTTTAGGGCTGAGGTGGCACAATCTGGGCCATCCAGTTGATTGTAATCTAAGCCGTCCATTGGACTTGGCCAGTTATATAAAGGGGGAGTCCCCCCTCATTTGTAATTCATTAGAAATTAGAAATTAGAAATAGAAGCAGAGCTTAGAGAAGGAGTAGAGAGAAATTGATAGAGTAGAAAGTAGAGTAGTTTAGATTGAAAAGGAAGGAAAGTCTTCCCTTTGGATACTTTGTAAGAAGTTGTCATGTATGCTTTCATAATAAAAGAATTTTCATTGATGGTGATTTCTTCTTTGTTATGAGTAGTTGTTGAGGCTTCTTCGTCCTTCCAATTCACGTAGCATCTTGAAGTAGCTTAAAGTAGATTTCATTTCATGCAAGTACTTAGTAATTGTGGAATGTGGTGCTCAATTTGAACAAGACTTCGCTTGTCCATACCACTAGTGGGCTCACTGACGGTGGGTTCGCCTTGCGTGGTCAACTGGAACTTTGTGAAACTTAACTTCGATTATGGTTTATATGTTGGCATGCGTCGTTGTGATGGTGTCTTCATGATAGATCTTGATCTGAACATCTGAAGTCACTCCTCTGAAGATTGCACCAGTTCCGCGGAAGCTGTCCGAAGTGAGGCAAAACGGAGCTTGGTTGAAGTCTGTGAGAATTGATCACCGTGTCCCACGCTTTAAAATAGACTAGAACATTCCTATCCCTACACTCATTTTAAATTCAGTTCATTTCCGATTAGAATTAGGAAACTTGTGCTCACTTGTCAAATCATTCGAACCACGCGAAAGCCCTTAATCTACTGTCTGTTGTCAGCTGTCGAACAATTGTGTAAGTCCCCTTGAAATACCAGCAAAATCACATTGAGCCAACTGAGTCTATTCGCATTATCGGAACCTTGGAGTTAAATGTATGAGCTGTCTCGCAATCTTAGCATGCAGGAAACTTTGTTCAAGAGAGGATAGGGTATCCATTGGGAAACTTTATTCTGTGTTGGTGCGGTCTCAAAAACCACGTCAACAGGATGATGAACAGTGGAGCGCGTACTCGGAGAAGATCAAACCATGCTTGAAGACAGTGATAATGACTGAAGATATGTTCGTGTCACATGCGGATGGGTATACAAAAGACTTATTGAAGTGAATGAGAACCGACAGGCGAAAGACACCAAGGGTAGAAAAGGTGGTGACAGAGGGTGGGCTATGGAGAGTCATACCAAATCCAGTGGGGCCACCAAAAGTAGACGGAGAGGATGTGACTTGGTACCAGTAGTACAACGGGCGGTACGTGGATGGCAGTTTCAAAGGCATAGGTCCAACCCCACTAGTGGACAAATGGTTCGACGTCAAATTCATGGGTACGTGTTGTGAGGAAGATTGTTACAAAAGACCTCCGTACACCTACAAATGGCACTACGCCTCGGAGTTGAAGGTTCAAGAAGGCGACGAAAGGAGAAGTGTGAAAAGAAAAAACAATCAGGAAAAGAGGAAAAGAGACAGAGAGAGAAGAGAAAGAAGAGAGAGGATAGAGGAAAAGAGACAGAGGAGAGAGAAGAGAAAGGAGACAGAGGAGAGAGAAAAAGAGATGGAGAGAAAATAAAGACAAAGGCAAAGAAGACGGAGGAGAGAAAAAAAGAAGACAGAGGAGAGAGAAAATAAAGAGGAAGAAAAAGATAAGAAAGAGGAAGGCCAAAACATTCAAAAATTCAATAAAGTGAAAAATATTAAAATCGCCAAAGCTCTAAGATTAATTAAAAAGAAAATCGCGCTGTTACTCAATAATCAGTGAAAAGTGTCCAAGGATAGTCAGCAGGAGAAAACGAGGGAGAAGTCGAGAAAATCGAGAGGAAATATAAAGGTGAAGAAGGAAAGAGTCGAAGAAAATCTGAAGGAAAGAAAGCTTGTATGAAGACAAAAGAATGCCCTACAAAAATTTAAAGTGACAAGTGTCGTACGAAGATTCATATTGAGTGTTGTACAGGGTTTTGGAGGAAAGAAAAGTGTACGGGTAGGGTCGTTAGGAGCCGTTGGAAAGAGAGCTCACAACAAAGACCACACCGTACGAGTTGGAGAAGGAAGCGCTGTACGAACTATACCTGAAATCGTGCCAAAAAGAAGAAAGCATGATGTACGAGAAACATAGAAAGTGATATCTGCGCAAGAGGAAAAGAACAAAAAGGTTGTACTAAGTTCTAGAGGAGAAGTTGTACTAATCAATAAAGGCTAGGCCACACGAAAAGTTGGAAGCAAAAGGACCATATGATTAGGGGAGTCAATAGCCGTACAAGGTGAAGGCAAGAAATTCATACAAGTCCTAAAAATAAAAAAGGCCGTAAGAATCAGAGGGTTCCAAGAAGCCGTACAAAAGAGCAATCTGCAAGCTATACGAACCACCAAATTGCAAGCCGTACAAAGCAAATAGAAGACCATGCGAGCTTTTTCTTTGAAGAAGGCCGTACAAACTTCCAGTCTGGAGGAGGTACAAAATTTTAAATTAAAGGAGTTGGCACAAATTTTCAAAGTCCAACAAGCCATATGACTATGTGAAGGAAAAAGGTTTGTACCATTCAGCAGAGGAAATATTGCCAAGAGCAGTGTTGAGAGTGACAGTTATTGTAACCGTCAACAATCAATATTTAAAACAAGCGATTCAAATTTGGTAGGCAAGTGTTTTGAAACGGAAGCACACTGGTGTTATTAGGAAAATAAATATCATCCAGAAAGGAAAATGGTAGCCAACAACAACAAAGGCAAGAAGTTGAATATCATTCGGCCAAAGATTGTAGGAAGCACATCGATGGCGAGAGGAAGCAACGATGCCGTCACACCAGAGACAATCACTTGGGGGAGTCTCAATGGCACAAAATGTCAGTCGTGGTGGCTTTCAATGCCTGACTCACATATTCTCAAGAAAGCTCAGGTAGACAAGGCAGCGCACTGCCATTCTTTAATGCCAGAGATTTTGAACCTTACTTGTGCCAGTTGGTAACTAGTTATGACAATCATGGGCATTGGTCAATCATCAAATACAAGGGTTACAAGGTCACGGTGTGGTATGGCGCTCCTAAATTCACACGGGTCTTTGGAATTCCCTCTCGAGGGCTTGCGCCGACAAAGCTACTAGGCAAGTTGACGAAGCAAAAAAGGGAGGCCCTTGTAGCCAGAGTTTGTAGGTCTAACCTGACACAAGAGGAAAGAGACACCATTTGGGGTGCAGGTAACAAGGGATTGCAGAAGAACCTCCTTGGCAACCTTGAGTGGAAATGTGTGCTCAATTTGATCAAGGGTCGACTCACAGGTGCCAATAGGGCATCAGACATTGTAGTCTGGATGATAGGGCTAATGATAGGATTGGCTGGTGGTGTTGTGTACTATTGGGCGACCAAGATTTCATAGTGGATGAGTGACTTTATGTGCCTTCAACACAAAGCATGCTCCATGACGTAGCATGCCATACGGCTGTTGCTAGATGGAATTCATCGGTAGGTGCCTGCCAGCCATTGGGGCGAATGTAACACTCTACTTAATCTATAGTTTAAAAATGTAAACCAACTACCAGTTTCAGCCGAAGTTCAACTAACTTGATTTCTTGCTAGGTTTCCTTTGCAATTTGAACAGAAAAGAAAATCAATTTCACAACTAACTCTTAAACTTTCAATTTCAGCTGAAAGGAAACAATTAACTGCTTTGAACAACTATCATCTTACGGTTTAAGGAAAGGAAGTTAATCTGCCATATTCAGCTGAATGTAACTAATTAACTAACAAACCAGGGCTTTCCCAAATCAAAAGATAACGAACTGAAAGAAGATTATCTACTTTTGCATCATTAACTATCTTTCATATCAAAATGAAGAAATAGCTGTCTAGTTTTTCTATTGTAGAACTAACATTTGAGCAATTCATCTAATTAAATAACATTTATTGCAGCAAATAAAGTTACTTAAATATACATTTGCATGTACTTGAAAACACATAAGAGACATAATATGTAATCATCATCATGCTGAAATGCTTGTACAACTTTATCAAGAGGGAAAGAGAAATATCATCAAGGGCTTTTCCTCCCAACCAAGACCTACTGGTCTCCCGTGCTTCTTCTAACTGAAGAAACCTGACCCTTCACGAGGGCAATCAATAAGGAATCACAAAGTTTCATCATTCCATTCTGAGCCTGGTGTCATGTACCTATACTTCTAGTCGATCCCTCCTCTGTAGGTGTCATGTCCCCGAAAGCCGACACTAGGATAACCAAAGGCATACTTAAAAATATGTTAACCATTTGATATTACATAATTATAATTGTCCAAGACAATATTATAATTATAAATAACGTTATAAGTATTAAAATAAATATTGAAAATATATAAATATAAAATGGAGACCTATAATAATATTATAACCATTATAATATTAAATACTTTAATTATTATAATAAATAAATACCCACAATAAATATTATCATATTAAATAGATATTAAATATGTTAATTATAAATATTATGAAAGGCTTTAATCATTATAAATATATAACACATTGGCAAATTAAATAAATATTAAATCCCTATCTGATCCGTCGCTCGAGTTCTCTCATGGCATATCTCCCGCGCCACTAGTTTTCAGCCGTCCCTGCCTGCCGTATCCATTCTTTGGATCACCAAGGTTATTTCATGAAAGCTTCTTCATGGCATCTATGCTAAGTTACCCCGGCCTCCTGTGGATCAGATGATTCAAGAATTGGTCGACCTCAAAAGCAACGAACAAGAGGTGTAAAACATGAAGGAGCGGCGACTTCAGCTAAAACTAATATTTACACAAACTAATTGATGTAGATTGGTTAACTCCGAACTCACATCCTTTTGGATTATTGCTGTTCAAAGAAATGCATCCCCTCTATAAAGACAATAAGGAGTAAAGAGGGAGGGATCATCGTGGAGTTTGGGGGATTTACTTCAGTTTTCTATAGAGATTGAAAGTCGCTCCAAAGGGAGGGAATATGGGAAGAAATCAGGAAAAAGAAGAAAGAATCGAATCTGCTGGAGACACGTCTGGAAATCTCAGCTTAGCAGGAACAGAGGTAAGTAATCCAACCTAACATTTCAAGTTCAGATGCTATTAATAAGTCGAGTCTCCTACAGGAAATTATGTTGAATTCAATATAATAGATCTGTAATCTTTCGATTTAATGCAAGATTGATATGAAGACATTATGAAATTTATGACTGTGTAGAAATCAGCCAAATATATTCACCAAACTGTTCGGGACAGAAATAAAGTAAATCTTCATAAAAATGAGTCTAGCATAATCACTAGCTCATAGCATATCGAACTAATGACTATACCTGGGATAAACTGTATGAGAAGCATATAATTACTAGGTGTGCAATGTAATAAGCATAATGTCAATTCATTAAGTTACTAGGCAATTTAAAATATGCAGATTTATAATCTGTCAAAACACCATAATATTGTTTACAACAATGAATGTGTCTTTGAGTGATGATGGTTGTACTACTATGAGAATAAACTTTGGCCGAAATCTCCTTCGTTAACGCTCGATGAGGATAGGGAGTGTGTGGAGGGAAAGGCGGGTAAATTGATCCAACGTTGGATGGAGCCCAAGACGGATAATAAACCTTGAGGGTGTCCAACTCGAGATCGTGCACGTGCCCTTGGCACAATAAATCTACCATCCAACGAGGTTAGGGAGAGGAATGAGGCAAAGATCTATTCTGCTTGGGAGTAAGAAGTCATTCATGATCATGATAGTTAATACCCTAGATGATAATGTGTTTATTTGTCTTATTCTTAAAATATGCAATCTGAAATGATTTAATCTTTAACAAGAAATTATGTGCTTTATTGATAATACATGATGTATACCAGTCTTCAAGGCAAATTTACATAAATGAAATGATGTGGTGGTAAATAAATCCTATGCCCTAACTTGTACTCTTATGTTTTAGATAAGTTTAACAAGGGGACATTACAGTAGGAACCTCCTAACCAAAAGGATCATTCTGACTAGGGTATATCTGGCCATGAAAGCTGACATCTGCCTAACTGGCATCATACCTTGGCCAAGGATTTCCATAATCAAGCACGTATCTCGTGTAGTCAGCAATCACCCTTGCTTGCCATTCTATCTCTTATCTGAGATATAAAATACATGCTCTTACATTAATTCATTTCTTAGCCATTCAAGTGTGAGCTTGGCTATAATTCATAGAGTAGTAAAGGAAAGACACCTGATTCTACTAAATCTGTTTAACATAATGAGAGAAAGAGAAGAACTTGGCTCCGATCTGTTATCAGGGAATAGATGAGAGAATGAACTGGGCTTCGGCTCTGTATTTGTCCATGCTCAAGATTCAAGTTCAGATAGAAAATCCAGTCATGGCCGACAAAGATCCAAGACATTAAATATAAACATGAAAGCTAGAGGACAGGGTCTGATTTATTTAGGCCTCAGCAAGGTCACATGTAAGGCTTACATTCAATACTATATTCAAGACTTGGGAGATTCGTTCAAGTTTACTGAGTTTAAAAAGAATATCAAGATCCAAATTTGAAGAAAGATTGTTCACAAGTTTCAATGATCACAAGATTCAATATATTCAGAAAATAACATAGAAGTTTCAAACTCTAGGAGAAGAATAGAAATCAATGCAACAATACTAAGGCATCAAATACTCGCCTGAGAATTAAGGACTAATTCAAAGATCGGCTGTAATGTCCCCAAAATTTGGACAAAGTGGCTTAATTATTTAATATTGTTTGTGTCTTAAATTATTCTTTAAAGGGGGATATTAAATAATTAATAAATCAAGTTGTGAAGTGACCCATTGAAATATTTATTAAAAGGGAACATCATAAAGTCACTTATTTGATACTTTATAAAGTGACTAAGTGAAAGAAATATTTAATGAGTAAACATTATAAAGTTACTTTGTAATTGTGTTTGGGGAAACATATAAGAAAAAAAAGAGAGAGCATTCGATTCATTCAGATTATCATCATTTTTCTCTCTTCACGTTAAGGAGCTTCTCGGGAGTCTTCTTGCCCGCGGGTTTCAAACCCTTGCCAGTTTCGACAGTGGAACAAATCTGTCCTAGCTGGGTTTGGTAAGGTAAAATCATACAGAATTTCTGCTTGGATCTATTTGCTGTTTGAGTGAATATTTACAGGGACGCATTGAGTGCATTCAGCTGAGCAAAGGTAATTCGTTTTCAAGAATTCTGAGAGATAATGGCTTCAAGGGAGGTCGTGGGTCTCTCCAAATCTTAGACGCCTCAGCAAATAACCATTCCAAGTTGAAACGCCCTGATACAAAATGAAAATGACTGCAAAGTGGGAAACGTGGTTGTGTTACTGGGAGTCGTGAGTTCTAGAAAGAGACACGGGTCATTGCAGAGACAAAGACTGGAAGTCGATTTAGGTCTCTAGGCTGGGAGACTTACTTCTGAGGTGATACGTGGCATATTGAATATAGGTTGAAGACTCTTGGACTGGGCGTGTGGCTTTCCCTAGGCAGCTATCGACCCTCAGCACTGATATTCATCTCCAGGTCTGCACAACCATTACAGATATCGAACCTCAGCATTGACATTCATCTCCAGGTTTGCACCACCATTACAGGTTGGAAATCAATACTTGACCTTTATATATTGTAATATTGAGTTTGACATATGTTCATGGCTGTGAGTGTGTATACAAGGCTCATTGTCAACAAGAAGGCGATACTGCTGTTGTAATGTCAGTAGAATAGGTTTACATATGGCTGTTACAATATGGTAAAATTCTGAGATATTATTGCTGAAAATACATGTTCAACGTTGCTGTTTATGGAGTGAGTTGTTAAGATTAATATTGTGCTCAGTATGGTGCAAATTACTGTTATCAGTTGCTGTCATAATCTTTGTTGAGATTGCACTATTAATCTAGGTGATGTTCCATTCACTTCACCTATCTCAGTCCTGTAACAGTCCTTCCATTCAATGTTATTTCCTTCTTGCATAAGACTATTTGACAAACGGAAACATTCCAGTGGCCTGACTAATCTGATTCATTGATGGGGGAGTCTTCTTAATACCCTTGGCATCATCTATGAACCAAACTAAACAAACTGAAATGCTTTACCAGCAGAACAAAGGTTGCAGGGAAAGTGTAGACAGTAATATTTGAGACAGAAATCAGAACTTAGGCATACCAACTTGACAAGGAACACTGCAGTTGTTACAGGGCATCTTTAACAGCAGATTAAATAATATACAAACGAACTCCCTTCAAACCAAACAAGCAAATTCAAACGAAATCAACATATACAGCCTGCACACCAAGTGTTCATCATATTTCCAAGGAGTCAAACAGGAATTTCAGAGCAAAATTTTGCAAGGTTCTTTACATCGGCTGCTCTGAGAAAACTACTCCAGAGAGGCTCCTCCACAAGCTGCAAGATTTGACAGCGACCTCAAGCTAGTCGACTGAAGTTTGATGTCTGCACACAACTCCTTATGCCTGTTGTGACCTTTTCACACATCGCTCCATTGCAAATGGGGACCCCCTAATTTTTGCTTCCTTTGGGTCTTTTGGCTTGATTTTGGTTGGTTTTCCTATTGTCTCTCTCTTGTTTTGTCTATCTTTTCAGGGTGTGCCCGTCTTTGTGCGTAAATTGAAAATTTGGCTAAGTCTGAGAAATTAGGGTTTGCTTTCTTCATGCCAGTTTGAGGTTGATTCGAGTAAGCAAATTGAAGTCCGAGCTTGACACTGCGTCCAGAGCGCCTTAAGCTGCTTGCCATCAAATTTTGAGTTAAATTTGACCACTTGCTATTTTTAGCAAGTCTGAACTTTGGAGGCTATTTCCAGGGTTTGCATGTGAAGTTTCAAATGCATGTCTGGAGATTCTTTTTGGGTTTTTCAAAACCTTCGCGATGGTATAACATGCAAACCGAGATGCTGACTTTCAACGATTCAGGATTCAGAGGCTATTTTTAGGGTTTGCATTCGAAGTTTTTTGGTGCATGTTTGGAGAATATTTATGGGTTTTCCGAGACCTACGCAATGATATAACATGCAAGATGAGATGATAACTTTCAATAGTCTTGACTTCAGAGGCTATTTTTAGGGTTTGCATGTTGGAGTCTTCAACGCATGTTTGGATATTCTTTGTGGGTTTTTCAGGAGCTTCGCAGTGATGTAACATGCAAACCAAGATCAGGACCTTTTTGCAGAGTTGTCTTTGAGAGCAAATTTTAGGGTTTGCATGCAGGATTTTTCAGTGCATGTCAGCATATTCTTCATGGGTTTTTCAAGAGCTACGCAACAAGGTAACATGCAAGTAGAGTTGTTCACTTTTTCAAACAGTTACTATTTTTAGCAGGATCACTCCGGTAGCTGCCCAGCATTTTAGCATCACGAACAGAGCGACATGCAACAAAAACAGGGTCAAACGGAGATCTTTTGAGCAACATGCAAGTCAGATTAGGGTTTCCAGCTTCGGGACCCAAAATGAAGGGTCAAACGCCAGAATCTTCGAAAACTGATGTATCCCACTGCGATCGACATCTCTCAAGGAATCCACTGGTAAAATTTGAAGGCAATCTGAGCACTTACTATTTATAGTAAGTCACTTCTAAAACAGGCTATAAATAGCAGGTCAACGCAAGGTGGCAGTGTGAATAGGTCAATTAGACCATGAGGATCTTGTGGCACGAATGTTAAGTCAATCCAAATTACGGAAGTATGAAAACCAAAGGGCTTACTAAAAGCAATAAGCAGAGGCGAGCAAGTTGGAAAAATGGCTAAGGCAGGAAAAGTTCCTCCTACCCCCCCTCAAATGCGCCCTCAAGAGACTGGCTTGGAGAAAAACTTTCTAAGTGTTGAAAATGTCCTCCTCAGCCCCGTAATGTGCCCAGTTTGGGGAAGCATGGAGAAAATTGTTAAGTCATAGTTGGAGTTCCTGCAGACACCTCTAAATGCGCCCAAGCTGTGATGAGGATGATGAAAAAACTTGCTAAGTATGAAATGTTCCCCCTCCACCCCTGATATGCGCCCAAGGTGGAAGGTAGTGGTGAGAAAGTTGCTAAGTGTAAAACGATTCCTCCTCCCCTTGTCAAATGCGCCCAACTTGCATGGTGGCACAAAAAAATCCTCTAAGGTATGAGCAAACTGGAAGTACCCCTGTCAAAATGTGCCCATCAGAAGCAAAGGTGAAAGAAATTTTCTAAGGCAAGGACAAACTAGCAATAGCACCCCTAGAATGCGCCCTTGGCAAGGAGGGTAGCTTGAAAATTTCTAAATCATGAGTAAAATGAGAGTAGAGGGGTGCAAATGCGCCCAAGGTGGAGAAGAAGGTGATGAATTTGTCTAAGTGTAAGAAACTTGAAGTAGCCCCTGCTAAATGCGCCCCAAGGTGGAGTGAGGAGAATAAAAAACGTCTAAGGCTGAGTGAAATGAGAGTAGAGGGGTGCAAATGCGCCCAAGGTGAAGAAGGTGATGAATTTTTCTAAGTCTAAGAAACTTGAAGTAGCCCCTGCTAAATGCGCCCTTGAAGAGAGAGGTGGCTTAAAAAAATTTCTAAGTGTAAGGAGATGAAAGTAGGGACCCTTGGATGCGCCATAGTAACTTGAGATTGATGGAAAATTTCTAAGTATGAGAAACTTGAAGGCTCACCTAGGTAAATGCGCCCAAGCTTGGAGAGGGTGAGTTGAAAATTTGCCTAAGTCATTTAAAATGAAAATTCACCCACCTAAATGCGCCAAGATGACAAGATGATGGGGAAATTTTCTAAGGCAGGTGAAATGAAAGTGCATAGTATCAAATGCGCCCTTGAGGATAAGGAAGGGTGAGTTGAAAATTTGCCTAAGTCATTTAAAATGAAAGTTCACCCCCTCAAATGCGCCATCCAAGGAGAATCAGGTGAATTTTTCTTAGGCAAGCAAAATGGATGTAGAAGGGATGAAATGCGCCTTGGCAACCTGGAGTTGGTGAGAATTTGTTCAAGTGTTGAAAATGAAACCCCAGGCCCTCAAATGCGCCTAAGGAAAACAAAGAGGAGGAAGGACTTAGAAATTTGGCTAAGTCATTTAAAATGAAAGCCCACCTATGTAAATGCACCCAAGCTTGAGCAAATGATTGAAAATTTATCTAAGGCATCGAAATTGAAAGCACATAGTGCCAAATGAGCCCAGACTAGAGAAAGATGGATAAGACTTGGGGAAAAATATTTTTCTAAGGTGGAAATTATAAAAAATTAAATGAACCCCTTCGTCTGTATACACATGGATTCTGCATTTTCCGAGGGGAATTTTCTTCTGGGTATTGAATATCTTCAATGAAGAGATGATTTTGAAGTTTTCCACACCTCACTGGACATTTTAAAGTGAGGATTTTCACCAGGCGCCTGTTTTAATGAAATTTCCTAAGTAAAAAAATTAAAATTTTCTAAGGCAAAAAGAAGAAATAAATTTTGAAAATGTTTATGCCTTGCCTTGAGATGTTAAATGGATGCTGGGCTGGTGATTGGTAAGATTTTCTAAGGGGAAATTTGGGTAAGGCGAGGAATTTGAAGATGAAGTGAAACTAGTGAAAAATGATGAACCCTATCAGATTCGGAGATCACTCAAATCTTGGAGATTAGAATATGGAGATCAGGTAAGTAAAGTGAATTTATTATGATGCTCTTCTCTTTATCTGTTTTGCAGGATGAACGTCGGGGCCAGAGCACGATGACTTGAAGCAATGAAGCAAGTAATCCAAGATGATATTACAACCTTGAAAGGAGATAAAGTTATGTGTTTCGAGCTCCTCCACGAGATCTCAGTTGCACCCAAATCATTAAGGAAGATGTTGGAAGAAATGGCTAAGTGTTGAAACTCCTTCACATGGATTTGAATGCGCCCAACTCAGGTGAAGAAATGCTCAAGTCCAAGACCGGAAAATCCTTCAAGATCGGGATGAAAGAAAAGATGAAGTACCAAGCGTTAAAGATCATCCTCAAGCACTGAAATTCCCTCAAGACTAAGGAAGAAGTTGAAGCCATGATGATCAGATTCATCCAGTTTGCAGTCAAGAAGAAAAACAAGAACAATGCGAACGCATTTCCAGACAGGAATCTTCTAGAAGGGTGGTGGACATTAAGTTGTCATTTATTACCCCACTCTTCTTGGTGGCGGTTTTTAGGGTTAGGGCTTATATGGCTCAATCTGAGCCCTTCATTGTAATTGAATCTGAGTTGTCTATTGGACTGGGCCAACTATAAAAGGGTCATCCCCCCTCATTTGTATCGGATTAGATTTAGACAGTAGACATAGAGTAGAGAGACTAATAGTATAGACAGCATAGCATAGATTGGTAGCTTAGATTGAAAAGGAAGGAAAGTTTTCCATTTGAATGCTTTGTAAGAAGTTTCTGTGAACACTCTCATAATAAAAGAGTTTTCATTGATGGTGATTTCGTCTTTTGTTGTGGGTAGCTAGCGAGGCTTCTTCGTCCTTCCAATTCACTTAGAATCGTAAAGTAGCTTAAAGTAAAGTAGATTTCATTTCATGCAAATAGATAGTAATTGTGGAATGTGGTCTTCAATTTGAGCAAACTTCATCTATCCATACCACTAGTGGGCTCGCTGATGGTGAGTTCGCCTTGCGTGGTCAACTGGAAACTTGTGGACTTAACTTCGATTATGATCTTTGTGTTGGTATGCGTTGTCGTGATGGTGTTTTCATTGTTGAATTGTAATCTGAATATCTTTAGTTACTCCCCTTGAAGATTGCACTGGTTCTGTGGAAGTTGTCCGAAGTGAGGCAAAGCGGAATCTGGTTGAGGCTTGTGAAAATTGATCTCCACGTCCCATGCGTAGATTAGTCCATAGCATCTTCTATCCTTGCAACCATTTAAATTCAGTACTTCCTAGTTAGTTTAGGAAATCTGAGCTTCACTGATAAATCCTTTGAATCCTAAAAACCCCTTCCTTTGGAGTGAACAATTACGTAAGTCCCCTTGAAATACTAGCAAATTACATCAAGCCAACTGAGACTATCCATTGCATGAAGGAACCTTGGAGTTAAATGCATGATCTCTCTCGCAATCTTAGCATGTAGGAGACTTTGTTCAAGAGAGGATAGAGTGACCGTTGGGAAATTTTATTCTGTGTTGGTGCAGTCATAAAAAACACATCAACAATGCTGAAAAAAATTTATCAAACACAAGCCGTAGTACAAGAGGACGAAGGAAGGAGTTTAGATATGAGGATTAAGAGAGCTTCAAGATAATGATGAAATAAATTCAAAAAGAGATTTCCCCATGAATTCACATTCAACAATAGAGATGGTTCGCAGCCCCAAGGAGGCACGATAATGCAAAGATAAGAATTCGATAGAAAAACCAAAAGCTTCGTTGGATAGAACGTCGGCCAAGCCTAAGCATGAATCCGCCAAGAGAAAAATAAGCTCAAGACCGATCCCATGCATGTAACGTCCATGCATGGACGTCTCTTCTTGGTAAGGTGGCGGTTCCAAAGGATATGCAATTTCTTTTATTAAATTCGAAAGAAAGGTGAAAGGTTCCCAACGAGCATGAGGGGTGGCCAACGCCTTGTTTAATTATTTAACTTTATTTAAAAATACAAGGTACTTAATTATTGAAACTCTTGACCAAGGTAATGATTCAATTTAAGCCCTTCTTACACTAGCTTACGACATAATGATAATTCATGATTCCTTATTGGTTACGTCCTCTCCTTGATGATATTTCCCTTTTCCTCAAAGAGTTGGCTATCCTGCATCCACTTGACAAAGAAAACTAGGATTAGATAGTTTCAGATAATTCGTAATAATGATTTAAATGTATATATTCAATCATAATTCATAGACATTTCATTTACAATTTTATGCAAGAAAAATCATTCATGTTGCATATACAATTTACATTATAAAATTTAGAATTTCTTCTCACAAATCACACTCACATGAGAGGTAGTTTTTTCCAACTAACATTGCATTCGAAATACATAACCAAACACATATTCTCAATGTAAGGGATATAACATACTCCTCCCCTTAAGAATCATCGTCCTCAATGATTGTTTATTCAAAGTCTAAAATTAAACATAAACATAAATATAGTGTTCTCAATTGTTCATCAAAAGATAAGGAAATTTCTGAAGGATTTCTTCATAATCCTCCCAAGTGGCATTTTCTTCAGAGTACTGGTTCCACTGGACCTTGCATTGCATAATCTCGCGGTTACGTAAGTGCATCTTACATACCTCAAGCACTCTAAGTGGCTCGACTGTGATCACCCCTAGATTCTACACCTGCAATCCAGTCAATTTGGTGATCAATCCTGCATAATATTTCTTAAGATAGGAAACATGAAATACATTGTGTAAGCTACTGGGTTAATAACTTCCAGGACTTCAAATGGTCCCACATATCTCGGAGCTAGCTTTGAGGCTTTTTCGAATTTGATTGAGCTTTTCTAGGGTTTTACCCATAAGAGAACTTTATCCCCAACTGCAAACTGCCTAAGAGTTCTTTTTGCATCCATGTAGCTCTTTTGCCAGTCATTGGCTTCTTTTAACCCCGACTTGATCAACTTAACCTGTTCTTCCATTTCTAAGAGTATTTCGGGTCTGAGGATGATCTTGTCCTCCATTCTGTCCCAACTGATAGGTGTTTTGCACTTTCTGCCGTATAAGGCTTCAAATGGTGCCATTTTGATAGCTGACTGAGAGGAGTTATTATAGGCGAACTCTACCAATGGTAAATATTCCTCCTATTTATATTGCTGATCCATACAGTACATTCTGAGTAGATCTTCCAAAATATGATTTACCCTTTCTGTTTGACCATCAGTTTCGGGGTGATAAGCTGTGCTAATATTTAACTGAGTTCCCATAGCAGAAAATAGAGTCCACCAAAATCTGGATGTCATCCTAGCATCTCTGTCTGAGATAATCTTCTCCGGAACCCATGTAATCGAAAAATTTCCTGCACAAACTTCCAAGCAACCACTGAAGCTCCATCTGTCAAATTCCCTGGTATAAAATGTGCTACCTTGGTGAGTTTATCCACCACAACCAGTATTGCATTGTGCCTATTCCTGGTCATCAGTAATCCCTAGACGAAATCCATACTAATGACTTGCCATTTCCATTCGAGTACATTGTGAGGTTGTAGTAACCTTGTCGGGTGTTGATGCTCTACCTTAACCTTTTGACATTCAAAACAACCTACAAAAAATCTGGCTACATCCTTTTTGATTCCTTTCCAAAAAATACAGGGGTTTGACATCGACCAACATTTTTGTTACCCAAGGGTGTCTTGAATAGGGTGTTGAGTGAGCCTCTTGCCATATCATCTTCCTTAACTTTGGAGAATCGGGTATGCACATTCTTCCCTTGTACCTCAATAGCCCATCTACCTCAATCTGAAAACCCTCATATTTAGGGCCTGGTGGGTTTGCCTGAAGAGCCTCCCGCACTTGAAGGTAAAATTCATCTTCACACATTTTCTACAACACCCGAGCTCTAAAATTTATGTTGACTGACGTCATAGAAGTTATATGCCTCCTCCGGCTCAATGCGTCAACTACTCTATTTTCCTTTCCTTTGATGTAACTGATCTCAAAATCATAATCATATATTAACTCCATCCACCTTCTTTGTCGAGCATTTAAGTTAAGCTGAGTAAATAAGTACTTTAACCCTTGGTGATCTGACTTGAGTTCAAATGTTTTTTCCAATAGGTAATGTCGCCACATTTGTAAGGCATGAACGATAGCTGCTAATTCCAAATCATGTGGTGCATAATTTTGCTCATATTGTTTCAATTTCCGGGATTCATATGCCACCACCTTCTCATCTTGCATCGGTACTCCACCTAATCCATCACTAGACGCATCTGTGATTACTACAAAATGGCAGTTAGGGTCTGGTACAACCAAAATGGGTGTTGTGGTTAACTTCTCCTTCAATGTATCAAAAGCTTCCTGACATTTCACAGTCCATTCAAACCTCTTCCCCTTTCTCTGAAGGGAGGTGATGGGGTGAGCAATTCTAGAAAAGTTTTTCACAAACCTTCGATAATACCCAGCTAGACCCATGAAGCTCCTAACCTCGTGCATGTTCTTAGGTACCGGCCATTCTACTATAGCTTTTATCTTTCAAGGGTCTACTGCTATTCCCTCAGCTGATATGATATGACCCATGTAATGTCCCCAATTTAGCCCTATGCTCTTCATTTGGATTTTAGCCTATTTTCGGAAATCCATAGGCTACTCAGATGTGCAAATTTAGGGTTTCCACTTTCAGTAAGTCTTGCTTCCAGCTCAGTTCAGCTTTTTGTTGGTTTTGAGGTGAACTTACTATTTTCGGCATTGGCTATTTTTAGTAAGTCTAATTTTGGCAGTGGCATCATTAGCAGTTCAGCTCAGGTCATCATGCTATTTTTGGCAATCCATCAGTTTCAGTATTGGTGTTGGTTTTGGTTATCTCTTTGGACTGAGTTTTATACTTAGTCAATTTCATGTTTTTAAGTTGTACACCATGCCTAGGCTTGATGACTTCAAGTTGTTTTAAAGAAGGGACATTAAGGGGTCAAGTTGAGCATTTAATGATTTAATAAATGCTTTATTGTTGCATTTTGAAATGGATGCCAAAAAGAGAAGATGAATAATATTTTATTATTTCAAAATAAAGTGGATGGTTGAAGTGGCGTCCCTTTTGGAAGTTGAAGTGATTTGACTTCTTGGAATTCAGAGTGTTTCATTTGCCATTTGAAGCTTATTTATTGAGGCCTTGCTCATTCATTCTCATATTTGGAAAATATTGTAAAGTTATGCTGCTGGTTTGAAATCCAAAATCCGGCTAAGGGAAAGCTTAGCAAGTTTACTTCATTCTTCGAGCCTGAAACTATGGTTCCCTAGATGGTTTATTGGGAGTGTGCTTCATCCAAAAGTACATATTGAGCATTATTGTGGAGTTTTGGTGAGATATTTCCAATTTTCATGTTGCTGGTTATTATTTGGCTTAAGGAGATTTTTATATACAGCTTTTTGTGAGATTTAGTTTTGATTTTGGGTGTTGGTCCTATCAATTCCTTGACTATTGGCGACCCCTTTTGGAGAGTTTCAGAATTTTTAATGAAGTGCAGATTTTTATCTAAAGAAATCGCCCCCTTTGAAGGCTATACCACTTGTAGAGGGATTTGGAGTTCGAAAAAAAATTATCTAATGAGTTTTGATGCACATTTTGTATGGTGAATTGGGTGCCTACCTTCCAGAGAGCTTTTGCAATTTAAATCAGGCCATTTGAAGATATCATGAAGGAGTTATGATCATTTTTATGTGTTTTCTATTTGCTGATAGACATTTCCAGATTGCGGATTTTTATACCAGATTGCTTCAGTTTTCTGATTTTGGTTTCAAGCATCAATAATTGAGACATTATCTATTGGAGAATTCATCCTTTTCATTGTGCTTTGTAAAGATTGTAAAAAACACTTGAAAATTGTAGTTGTTTCCTATTGTAAAACTGAAAACAGTAGTACTGTTTCAGTCCTTTAATTTGCTGCATATTCTTGTGTTTAATTTCACATCTTTGTAACCCTTGGATGGTTTACCGCCAGTGTGGAGAAAGCACCAATTAATCTCTTATTTATCACCCACTGAAAAGTAGCGAATTCCCACTCATAAGTGGATGCCCGCCGCAGCGGATGAATTAGTTTTGCAATGTAATGTTTTTCCCCCCACTATTTAAGTGGTAGCGTGGAAATTCTCATGGCTGGTTATCCGCCTAAGTTCATTTCAGTTTGTAATAAGTACTCCGCCATATGTTAGCACCTCGCCTTCAAAAGTATCTTGTGTGCACATTCTTGGCGTTGAGTCTTATCATTTGCTTTCAGTTGTAATCAATTTCAGTTATTGAGTTATTTAGATCCTAGGGATCCTCTGACCATATGCCCGCCCCTCCTCCTTCAGTGGTCTTAGGGCGCATTCTTGGTTAGAGTTACTTTCCATGCTGATTTGCATTTGGAGCTAACGCTAATTAGTGGTTTGATATTGGTATGTTTGTGAAAACATTGAGAAAAAATTGAGAGGGTATATTTCAACCCAAATATTGTACCTCTTTCTGAAAGAAAGTGCTTTTTGATAATTTTCCATAAAGTTTAAGTTCTCTTAATCGTTGGTGGTCCACTCGAAGGTGTTGAAGATGTTCATTCTCATTTTGGAAAAGGTGAGAGTGTTATCGAGGAAAACCAACACAAGTTTATCCAATCGATCATTGAAAATACTATTCATCCGATTCATGTGTAACATCCTTACTTCGAGAGTTTTGAAGAGTCCTTTATATCTAGGAGTTGATTTGGAATACATTCCTTTCTTTATGAAACTTTTCTTCTCTAGCCAAGAATTGTGTTAGAGTACGGCTGGAATTTACTTAGCTTTTCTATCTATTATTAGTTTCCAACAATCTTTCCTGATCGGTTTGATTGTTTATCCATTTTTCTTTTTTTTACAACATTTCTGGACTAATGCTAATCCTGTCTTCTAGCTTACCCAGCTTACAGGAGTTCGACATCTTTTTCTGTCCAATGTTTCAAATGGACTCATCTTGATAGCAGAATTATAGAATTTATTATAACAAGCACCATAAAGGTGGATACTCTTACTAAGTATAGCAATCAATTATCTTTAACACAGGTTTCCAAGAGAATTTCACCAAAGGTTAACATCAACGTTCACTTTTCTAGTTGAAAGGTTTTCATCAAGTAACAATTTCATTTATCTAATGCATCATTAAAATAAGCTGTTAAGTAAATACAGAGAAAGGATCAGAATTCCTTTTCCAATTTAACTGTCCTCCAAGACTTGGCATGCCACTAAAAAGAGGGATTCCCTCTCAGTTGCCATCTGAGCTCTGGTGTGTACCCCCACTTAACCAACTCTATCGCACTACTAAGGATACCCTCCTACTAAGTACGACAACTCTAGTTAGCTAAGTGTCTCACCACCCTGCTCGACTTGAGGAGACTAATCACCTAGGCTTACTGGACTACCTGTCCACCCACATACCATAGCACAAAGTTTCTTTCTTTGAAAAGTTAAGAACATACTAGGTGCATTTTCTTACAATTACTTCCTTACGGGATCTATCAGAGGCCCATCCAGGACATGATAGAGATGAACATTACATCAACATTGTGAACAACCAAAATGTTCTTGTACAATAACTTAACTCAATATCAAAATATAAACAATTTTTAATTTCAGCAATAGGTCAAGAGGCTGAGCTCATTTCCACCATCGAATCAAATTTTGACCAACTGGCCATAAATAATCTTCAAAATTTAGTGGCTAGACCTTTTCAAAATTTAAGAAATAGAGCAATGGCATTCCTTGCCAGTATTAAAAGGAATTTTACCAAAATCCAATGAAGTGCCAAAATCCAGAGGAACACTTTTTATGCACTTCGCGACTTAACTAAGTCACTATCAAGAAAGTAGATTGCTGCACTGCATTCAGGTTTTTCCAAAACTTACAATGGGTTAGAGGTTGCGTTACAAGCGCATCAACAAATAAATCTCTTAAGACTTTCGTCATGCTCAAAAATTTGCCATAATAAAGGCTATAACACATCCACTCCTCTTTCCTAGAGTAATTATCGTTCATCGCTTAGGTGACATTATAAGATTGTGCTTTAACAACACATAGAGATTACAACTGGATCACAAGCTTCTCTTTCTCGTTCCACTTTACAAAACTCTATTCCTTACTTCCTTGAATAGGTTACTTGTTCAAAACATAAACAACTTTAGATTGTATTCACCATTGTAATTTGTACGTTCTATTTCCTCCACAGGCAAAAATTCACAGATCACAACCATTTGACCAAAATGCCCTAAGAATAACTAATTTCTTCTCCTTACAACTGTTATGATTTATCTTGCAATCTCCAAACAAGTTCTTAACAAAAGTTCGAAGAATGATTCTAATCTCGATCTCTATTCATCAAATTATTGCTTGAGATGATCCTCTTTAATTATTTTCTCTTCCACACTTTAACATCTTTTCCAAAAGGCTTCATGAGGTATTAAAGATCTCTTATTCACCTTTACTTATGCTTAATTACTTGTATATGGTGATTGGTTTTCTCATGAATCTCAGTGAATAAGAGTATTTCAGGTCCCATACCATTTTTCTCCGCATTTCATGCCAATGTATCACCACTTGTCCTTTATTGATCCTTTTACTCCTCTTGGCTCATTCCAATCCAACTAGAAGTTAGGCTTAAATCTATCTTATCTATGTGTATTTGATATAATTTCAAGGATTTTCAATACTTAGTTGCTTTTGCATTTGGTTGATTACTTTTGGATCTTCCCATTCTTATGCTTTTGAGAAATAAGATTGATCTTGAACTCCTACAGACACTGCTTTACCTAAACTCTTAGTCTGATTAGTAACTGACCAAGGTTTTACCTTTCTAGTCTAAGTCTCAAAATTCTTCCACTAGGCAATCTTAGCAGAATTGTTTTGCTCTTTAAGTTTTAACTCCTCAGTTGGCTTTCTCTTAGCCATTGACTTTGGGTAAGTGCTGGAAAAACAGTCTTCCTGATAGTTTCCTTGGTTTTTCTCTATGCCTTTCTGGCATCAAACCAATTTTAAACCTTAGCCAAACTGCTGAATGCTTAATGGTTTTTCTCGTGATGAGCTCTTAGGTCCATGTGTTGAACCCAGTTCGCTCTGATACCATATGTAACACTCTACTTAATCTACAGTTTAAAAATGTAAACCAACTACCAGTTTCAGCCGAAGTTCAACTAACTTGATTTCTTGCTAGGTTTCCTTTGCAATTTGAACATAAAAGAAAATCAATTTCACAAGTAACTCTTAAACTTTCAATTTCAGCTGAAAGGAAACAACTAACTGCTTTCAACAACTATCATCTTACGGTTTAAGGAAAGGAAGTTAATCTGCCATATTCAGCTGAATGTAACTAATTAACTAACAAACTAGGGCTTTCCCAAATCAAAAGATAACGAACTGAAAGAAGATTATCTACTTTTGCATCATTAACTAACTATCTTTCATATCAAAATGAAGAAATAACTGTCTAGTTTTTCTATTGCAGAACTAACATTTGAGCAATTCATCTGATTAAATAACATTTATTGCAGCAAATAAAGTAACTTAAATATACATTTGCATGTACCTGAAAACACAAAAGAGAGAGACATAATATGTAATCATCATCATGCTGAAATGCTTGTACAACTTTATCAAGAGGGAAAGAGAAATATCATCAAGGGCTTTTCTGCCCAACCAAGACCTACTGGTCTCTCGTGCTTCTTCTAACTAAAGAAATCCGACCCTTCACCATAATTATTCAGTCATAATTATTCTAATTCTACCATACGTTGTTAGCAGAAATTCAATCATAATTATTCTAATTCTACCAAATGTTATTAGCAAGATTTCAAATCATAACATCTTAAAGATTACCCGATGATACATGCAATTTGTATTTGACGATTCTCTGGCTGTGGTATTCTTTCTTGTCCTTATCCGATGCCTTGTTCTTGAGAACCATTCATCCTAAATACCCGATAGGCTGAAAGGTATTGATAGGGACGTGTCCTCTTGTTCAATCATTGTTTTTAGACTATTCTAATTGGATTGTTTCATATGCAATAATCGCTGTATTTAAAATTCTATTGGGAACTGCTGACTTAAGGGTGTTTAGAAATCACTGCATTAGTCTTTAGTATTTACTAATGTTTTGATGTTTATCACTTATTTATTTGCTATTAATCTCTCTTTTAACCGATGCCTTTGTAGATTTACTTATTTATTCACTAAGCATGGTTACATTAGGAATCGGTGCTTTTTAGAGTTAACTAAGGCATAGCCACCTTTAACTAATATTAGTTTATTGTGGATATTATTTTTATTTTTATTATTATGATATTATAATAAATAATATTTAATGGTTCTTATGATATTATCCAGGATAATTAAAATTATAATATTGTTTGAATTGCAATATATATATATATATATATTTTGCAATTCAAACAATATTATATATATTTGCTGATTATAATTATAATATTATCTTACGATAATTACAATTATAATAATATTAAATTGCTAATATTGCTTTTTATATATATGTTTTTTTAATATATTTTGTTATCTGTATTTCAATGTTTCATATTTGGTGTTACAATTTCGGGGACATGACATTGAACTCTAGGTTTAGCCTCACTAGTTATTCTGACATTTTAGTGTTTGGTACTTATTTTCTTATCAAAATTTAGGGTTTTTTTTTACCCTAATTCTTTTCCAATAAACTGGACATACGTTTGAGACCCATAGACTTGCCTTGCTTTTTTATAGACATTAATATAAATTCTTTCTTTTCTACCCCTTGCTATGAACGTCTGGTTCTCATAACTACTTTTTCCTATAGAAATGTAGTTCTTGATTATCAATTATGTGTGTTTATTTCATTATGAGTAAACATAGCCAAATGTTTGGCGGGAATGATCTATAAAAATCACATATTATGCTTGTCCCTCTTGTAACCATCTGAAACTATAATGTTTACTTATGTAGGCCATTTATCTAAATTTAGTATTTCTTATACGCTTCTTATGAAAAAATCAGTTTGCTAATTGCAAAGAGGTCCTCAAAATAGTTGCCAGTATGGTATATGTTAAAAGACAAAATATTTTTGCCAGAATTTGCATGAAAATTTTAATAACTAATATATTTCATCATTTCTGAATTCAGATTATTTGCCTAATTGTTTCTATATAAAAATATTTCCTCCATTTAGATATTTTCTTTTTGATTGTCATATTTTCATTGCAGGAAGTTACATCAGAGAGCATTCCTATTGAAAAGGTTCGAATATATTTTTCGCCATTTACTAGGACGAGGCAAACGGCAGAAGCTGTTGCTAGTGTGTTGAACATACCTTTTGATAGTCCTCAAATAAAGGTGATTAACGAATCTAAATGACCTTTATGGGGATCATTTACTGCATCTTTTGTCTTGGAGTAGGATATTCCGCATAATTTTATTTGAGGTTGATCTGTGCTTGAAGATATGACTACTGATGGCAGAGAAAACTATAAGCAGCATTGATTCAATTTCTACTAAGATTGTTTTAGCAAATAGATTGATAGGTATTCATTCTGGAACAAGGGAAGTTTGTTCCTAATATATTAAGGCATTAGGTGCATATAGAAATAATGTTGTCAAAAAGAATATGTTATGTTATACTTAATACCTTTGGTGCAGTGCATGTTTCCAGGGATCTGATATGGAATCGATAGCATAGTATGTCTTAAGTTACTTTTCTACATCACTTCTTAATTCAATTTTGCATCCTATCCATATTCGTCCATATTCAGTTCAGTCCATGTATTCTTGCAAGTGCATTGCTCTTATTTCCCAAGTTTACTGGGAACGATTTATCATACAGGCCTAAGTTCTATGTCGACTGTTTTTGCTGAATAATAAATGTCTTTTTGCTTAGTATTGCAATGCTTTGTAGGGATTTATATTGTATTTTTTTTCTTTTCTTAGCAATTCATGTTTCTATTGTTAGAAATATTTTTTATTTAAGTGCCTATGTATAGATATTATACTGTTATGTATAGAAAACTGTCTATAAATGCAACATTGTCGTCACAGGTGATAGTTATTTGTAACTTATATTAGTTATTAAATAAAGTAGAACAATCAATTCGAATGCTAACTGTTCCAAAAACAATTGTGCAAGTGAATCAGTTCCAAAAGCATTTGAGATTTTTCCTCTTTTCTTACAATCTGCATGTGTGTTGAAAAACTGAGCTATCATATCTCTATAGAAGATCCCTGACAAAAGAGACTTTATAGATAAAGTATTGAAGACAGATTGTGAAGGACAAAGCTTGAAGGAAAATGTTGGCAAAGAAGAAAATATATTCAAAGTCAAATACTTACCGTAATTCTCAAAGTCTGGCTCTTAGGTCAGAGGCTTGGCTTTTCTAAAAGTCCAAAAGCCAGTTAAAAGAGTTTCAAGGCAGATGCACTTGGTAGTAACTAAGATGTAAAACCTGAGTTTGTTCAATTTTGTAAAGAATGTTAAAAAGTAAAGACAGATAAGAACAGTTTGGTCCCTAATAGGGGTGAGGTAAATAAATTTTCCTTATACATACTGAAAATAAATAAATTCTTGAAAAAAAAATCCAGATAGGAAAAGATGGGAACACATTCAGCATTGGGGGTGATATTTTACTTCTTCTTTTTTCATACCCCCAAACAGTCCCTAAATGTGAAAGGAAAAAATAAACCAGAAACGAAACTAATATTGACCTTGACTAGTTTTGACATGAAGGAGTTTTGTTGGATGACGATGAAATATCTTGTACCAAATTACCATGCATTTGTTTTTTCAATTCCACCAATTTGTGTGTGCAGGTATTTCATCAAACAGTTTTTCACTCTGGTGTTCTGAGCTTAACCACCATTTATTTTCAAGAAATTGATAATTAATTTGGACAATGCAGGTAAAATATAGATTCCTCACTAACACAAATATATTTCCAAGCAAAACCTAGCAGTGTAGAACTCAGAAATTTATGATTCAATAGTTTGAGTATTGCAGTCCAGTGAAAATTACAGTTGGAACAGTTTAATGCAGGGTCATAGCATTTTAAATTCAAACTTAATAAACATTGCTCTCTTAAGACATTCTTCTAGACACCTTTGGTACCAAACTAGGTATCACAATGAACAATCAAAATACATATATAAGTTTATGTATAAATCGCAGTTGAGCTCTGACCTGTTCAGCATTTAACATGTAACAACTATAAATATAGAATAGAATCAAGTGTGATTGTCGCTTCACCCACTGCCCCTTAGTTAAGCACCTTCATGCCCTTCTTGAAAGTTTGAATTCTGTCCAGCGACTCCCTAAATTTCCTGTTGGAGATTTTTGTCCAATGACTATGGCCACCATGATTTCCATCTCATCACATAACTACGACTCACTCTCTAGAGTCCTGCCGACTCCCATATGGCTAGCATACAATTCCAAAGAATTAATATTTTTTTGTTCATTTCAGCGCCAACACAAGCCTTTCGAATCAATGGAGAACCGACACTCTTTAGTATAGTATATTCGATGCCCATAGATGCCTTTACCATGAGCGCACTATTTTCTTCAATTCCCATGATGCTTACTCCCACTCGATTTCTTTGTGGGAGACCATGATAAAGGTGCCACACTCAATATCGCCTAGCACAAAGAATCACAACCCGCCAAAGAATTTGGAACCATCCTTAGGATGCTGGAAATAATGACGGCAAGCTCCAAACACTTCTACACAACTAGGAATACCTCATGACTAGCCAATATGTTGGCTGTGCAAGAATTTCAAATGCCAACCTTACTTCCACTAGTAGATACTCTTATAGATATACTCTGATTCTTCTGCGACTAGCAACAATAGAATACAGAGATGTCCCAAAACAAATCATTTAAATTCGTTTAACTGTAGAAATTTGTCTTCCAAGAAGACTCCACAAATTTCATAATCTGCATGATATATCAATGCGTGAAACCTGAATGGCTTCACCTGCAACCAGCTAGGATAGGTCTCCCACTACCAAAATAGGTCTACCCTTAGGGTATTCGTCCTAGGGTTTCAGCTCCTCAAGAAGCTCTCCAAAATCCAATTAAATGAAATAAACCAAGCATAATCCAAAATGAGCTTCCAAATCCACTTTATACTCCTCATTGCCCTAAAAGTGACTTTATTTTAATGTTTTACTTGTTCGGCGCATTAGTCACTTTTACTTAATAATTAAAAATAATTAATTTGAGTTGCCTTTTATTTTAAGCTTTTTTGACAACTTAATTATTTAATTATTTAATTATTTCCCGCACAACCAACTGAAAATATGCAAAATACAATAGCTTGATCAATAGACATTTGAAGGTGACAAAATACTTCGGAGCTCCTCAATAGTATCAAATATCCCTTTTGGCACAAGTGAGGATCACCGATTAAGCCACAACACACACACACACACACACACACACACACACACACACACACACACACACACACACACACACACACACACACTATATTGAAGTATTTTTGAGTTTTGTTGGATCGCGATGGAGTGTTTAGCATAAAGCATCCACACACACACACACACTATTGAAGTATTTCTGAGTTTTGTTGGATGACGATGAAGGAGTGTTGAGCATAAAGCACACACACACAGAGACATGAAGTATTTCCGAGTTTTGTTGGATGACGACGAAGGAGTGTTGAGCATAAAGCACAAAAAACACAACACACACACACACACATTTTTTAGTTTTGTTGATGACGATGGAGTGTTGAGCATAAAGTGCGCGCGCGCACACACACACTATTGAAGTATTTCTGAGTTTTGTTGGATGACAATGGAGTGTTGAGCATAAAGTGCGCGCGCGCGCACACACACTATTGAAGTATTTCTAAGTTTTGTTGGATGACGATGAAGGAGTGTTGAGTATAAAGCATCTCCATGGTCATGATTGGCAATCACATGCACATCATTTGTAACAATTATCTATTTTGTTGTACCTAAACCAATTTTTTTGCTTCATTAAGGCATTTTGCTTAAAAGAGTCTAAACCTAAACATAGTTTTTGGGAAAATCAAGTATGGACTTTGAATTAGTTTGATGTCAGGAGGATATTGGTGAAATTTGAAAAAATTGAAAATTATGGTTTCAAGCACCCCTGTTTCAGGTCGCAAAACCCTAAAAATTGAAACTTGTTAGAATTGACTAAAAATTGTTTTGATTGGCTTATTTTGCTTCATGATCACAGTGGTGAAGTCAGATTCAGTTAAAACTTAGTTTAAGTCTGGTGGGTTGTTTTCGCTTTTTTCAGATGGAAAGTTAGGAGCTCTGAGGTCGTCAATGGCAGATGGCCAGAGATTAGGTGTTGAAATTTAAGCCTAAAATGCTCAAATGAAGAATCTATGGTGAGATAAGTTCTTAATGGTGCTTCGTCTTGTGTCATGTCCCCTTCTTAGTGACATCTCTCGGAGGACAGGATTGGCCTATCACACGACCCTCGTAGGCCGATAGACTGGATAGAGGGTCACTTCGGAGCTTGGCTTAGCTTCAGTTAGCAGAGATTGATCAGTAGTCTTTCGTTTTGGCTCAATCGGAGACTTTTTGCAGAATTGCTATTTTTAGCAGTTCCTGGCAGGCAGGGTGGGACCCCTGCTATTTTTAGCAGTATGGCTTTGGCAGTATCCGGAATCACTTCAGAGTTTGTCAGCATCAGACGGATCGGTAATCAGATGAGTAACGAGGAAGATATTAATATTTAATTATATTGATTAAATATTAATTATTTAATGATTTATAATATAAAGTTATAATGTTATATTATAACTTAAGTGATTTGCCTTGAGGGGTGTGCCCATCATCAGAAGGGGCCAAAAGTGACAATTAAATTATATTAAAATATTCAGCTGTGACTATTGAAATATTAAAAGATTAAAATATGAATATTTCATTAAAACCCTATTCTTAAGGAAATCGCACTTTTCAGCATTAAGAGGATTTTGCCTTGGGTTTTGAGCCATTATGTGATTATTGGATTTTGAGAAACTGATCAAATTGATCTGAGCACAGAACCTTAGGGTTTGAACTCGAATTCCTTGGGGAACGAGCCATCTCCAGCGGAAAGCAATTCAGAGAGTGTGAAATATCACTTGATCTATTGCCAGCAGAGGTTTTCTCACACAGAGGAAATCATTGATCTTCAGAGTTAATTCATTACAGAGCTTCAGCATACTTTCTACCATTCAAGAAGGCATCTATTAACCTGGGCGCATCATATTCAGAGACCTAGACATTGATTTGAGGAGGCCGTACAAATCATTAAAGCTGTTGTACCTGGCCGTACCTGTACCAGGCCGTACCATCTTGTCTGGAGCCGTCTTTTGCTTGGAAGGTGAAACGCCTTTCTTCTTGGCTTCTTATCATCTCCAGTAGTGGCGCATACTTCTTGGGCAACATCAAAGATTATCAGATAGAGGGAGGAGAAGATCATTCATTGCAGCCGTACAATTCTGTACCTTCAGCTGTGGCAGAAATACCAGGTTTTTACCAAATAAAAAAATGTTATTCTTTAATGCATGCTTCCAGATCTTATTGTATTGTTGCCAGTTGATCAAATAAAAGCAACGCCTTCATTCTAGCTTGTATTTTCTACACATATTGAAGATCTAGCATTTTTATAGATTTTATTATTAATTTCTAGAAAAGCCGTACCATTCATTTATTGCCAAAAAAACTCAAAAAAATTGCAAAAAACCAAAAACGTCAGAAAAACATAAAACTTCAATCAGAATCAGTATCAGGGGGAAACTAGGGTTTCTACATCTTGGAGGAGATTTTTCACCGGGATGAAAATCATTGAAATTTTTCTAACTCTGGAGCACTAGAGCCCCTCTTAGCCAGGGGCGCCCTAGATTTCAGAGGCCCAAATTTCAATTTCGTGATTTGTCACCCAAGAAGACTTCTCAGGAATACTATTAGCTTCGTGATGAGCCTACCAACCAGCCTGAAAGATCTGTCTAACGCCTGATACAGGAGATTGAACGAGAAATGAGGGAGATTGAAAAATGACTAACACTGGAGTGAAAAGTGCGCCTCTTAGCTAGGGGCGCCCATCTTTTTGAGGGACCAAATGGAGGTTTTCGACCAATTGATAGCTAGGATGTTTGTCTCAAACTTGATCAGGCTTCACAACGAATCCATCAGCGGGTTAATCTGAGTTGCTGAACTGTCGAAATCAAGAGTCAAATATAAGGTTTAGTCATGGTCAAAATCTCAAGGAAAAAGCAAAAGCACCCCTGGAGGCCAGGGGCGCCCAAGGTTTTGGAGCCTTGAATCCAGTCTTTCTGGTGATCTCAGGTATTCATCCTGTCCATGTTACATCTAGCTTTCCATTGCATATCTCAGTCGGGTCAGAGGACGAGTCAACAACTTGCAATTGGAGTTTAAGTGGATTTTTAGCCAGTTTGTAAAATGTCTAAGTCTGGGAACAAAAGTGCCCCTTGAGGCCAGGGGCGCCCTTGATTTTAACTCATCAGATGATGAAATTTAGAAAAGTGCTCTCTAAGAGCTCTTGTGTAAAACGGAGTCAGATCCGCAGTGAGTCTACTTGTCAGTTTTGAAGTTTTGTTGAACGTCGGAGGACATGAGATGAAGGGAGGTCAAAATCACCTTCCAAAATGATGAAAATTTGACCAAGTTTGAAGCCAAAAAGCGCCCTTGGAGGCTAGAGGCGCCCTGAATTTTGAAGCGTCAGATCTCAGAATCAGGCTTTGCAGCCTCAAGGAGTTTCTTGTCAATTTTGGTCCTACTCTTCAACAAAACTGTCAGCCAGTCTTTTGGACATGTCAGTCAATCATAATCTGTGATCGAACATGGGCTCCGGTGAGGTTTGTGAGGTGAAATTTTTTAGAAAATTTCTAACTCTGGAAAAGAACGCCTAGAGTCAAAGTTTGACTTTTTGACTCAAGTGTATAAGCGCCCATGAAAGGTGGAGATCGTGAACTGAGAGTAAATATTATTTAATTCTCAGTTAACTATTTTCAACTGAACTTATTTTTGCTTGCAAAAGGGGCGATTCATGTTTGCATGAATTGTTAACTGTTTTTGGTCCAATCAGAAGCTAGCGTCCTATTTAGGGCAAATTTCTCAAGTAGTTAACTAAGGTTAAGTTGGTACAATCAGAGTTTACCGTATATTTTGAGGCCCAATCAAGGATGGCGCCTAGTTTTAATGTAAATGGGACGATTTTAGACTTAGATTTGTTTATTTAAGTCATTATTGGTGCCATTATTCTCATCACAGGTGCAAGCAAACACGATTTTCTTGAGCAAATGAAGATCTGAAGGTGCTTCGAGTAATGTTTTTCAGTGTTCTTCGTGGTGCCAGGTCTAGATTGTTCAGAAGATTAATTTTCCAGACTTCAATTTTTTAGTGCATGCAAACTTCATCAATCCAGTTCAAGTATAGGCGACTTTTTGAGGAAGAATAAACAAACTTCTATCTTCTATCTAAAATTCTTCTATTCTTTTCTTAGGTTTTCTCTCGCATGTCAAAGAAAATGGCAAAATTTTTAGAATCTGATCATCTAGGTTCACATATTTCAGCGGCAGCAGCAAAACCCATGTCATATTTTTTTGAGAAAATTGCCCTGCTGCTTTTATTCTAGAAGGATTGTGCTTTTTTCCGAAGATTCCTTTGCATGTGGGCCAAAAATACATATTTTCCAAAATCGAATCATCTGGGTTGCTTTAGATTTCCATTGCCTACAAAACCTGTAACGACCTAATCCTTGCGTAAATTAAAATTTTCCAATTCTCACTTTAAACATGTAAAGGTAACAAGTAACAAAGATAATACAATAAAAATTTCCTTAATTTATTGATAAACGCGTACAAGTTACAATATGTTTCCACATGAATTTCATTTTCATTGCAAATATAAATCAGAGATCAAAAGTAATACAATTACATACATAGCTCGTAAGCTTTTACACAAGTAGAAGTAAGAAGGTCCAGGAGTCCGTCCTTTCAAATCTTGGTACATCGGCCGCTCGCTATGGAGGAGAAACATCACTCGGGCGCTTTTCCGCCAACCACGGACTTATAATGCGGTCCCCCGCACGATCATTTTGCAATGAACGGCCCTCCCTTCGAAGAAGAGATTGGTAGGGTATCATTTAACGATTACCAATTGAGCATAGTGTTGTGTCCTACACAACTAGAACCTTGCTATTTCACAATCTCGAACTAGTACTCGGATCACAATGAACTGACAGTGTAGTCTCAACTAACTCACGTCTATGTGGCAGTTGTACATTTCACTACTTTGGCCAAAGTATTTTCATTTAGTACTTCGAATGAAGGTCATCTATCATAAACACTACTCAGGGCCGATTTGACTTGAGGCTTCCTTACTCTACGCATAGGTTTTATCCTTCAATGGGTAAATTCGTCACCCCAGATATCCTACAATCATTCGAACCTACTAGAAATGAAACAATCTACAAGTGTCTTGTATCAATCCTCCTAATTAGGAAATCTTTATCCTAGGAGTACTTAGCTTGCCTCCGTTGTCCTTAAGCTAAAAGACTTTACTTGATTCTGCCTTCATTTCGAACCTAGTAGATAATAAGTACATCTATGTATTCTCCATATACAGAGATCATACACAACACGCAAAAGTCATTCAAAATGCAATAAATCCCTCCCTTTTATCTTTTTCCATTATTTCTTTTAATGTAAGATAAGTAAATTAATCTCCTAAGCTCTTTACTCATATATTCCCTTTTCACAATCCATTAAACATTGAATCCCTATATACTCCTCATATGGAGTTCATACATAATTCACACTTTAACGCAAGCACACACTTATGCTATCAGGTATACACTTCAGAAAACATGTATAGCTATTCCTTAAGGTAATTTACTTACATGGTGCAACATAGAACCATTCCTTGTTTATCTTAACTGAAGTATTGAACTCAATGCAATTCCCTAACAATGCACATTCAGTATTTTACTCTTTTAGTTGTTTATCTAGAAATATGCTCTAGAACAGGAAGGATGAAACAGCATGCCTGGTATATGCCTTTTCCCTTTAGAGGATGACCTTGAATGGGTTTGCAGCTCCTCAGACCTCCAACAAAAGACTTCCAACACTCTCAAACCAGTCTCTAACTCCTGCTAAGAAATTGATCACTTGTACAGTTGAAGAGTAATCTCAACTTCCTACTGTGAACTCAGAACTGGTGAAGATAATAACAGGGGATGTCTCTCAGCAAATGGTGAAATATGCTCTCAGAAATTAAGAAAAGCTTCTCTCAGCAGTAATAAAACTCACTCTCAGCTAAAGAGAATCACTCAAAAAATATTTTTGAACTCTTAAAATGAGAGCCAACTTCGAATTATAAACTGTGTGTTACAGAATGAACAGGGACGGCTCCTAACACTAAACTCAGATTGCTCAATGTGTGCATATGCAATGAATGGAAGGCGTGTATATTTATATACCCGAAATGCAATAGTTTTCCACTTAAGAAGGCATGTGGATTGACAACAAGTGCCCAGAATTAGTAAAAATGATACATGGTGGATTCTTAAACCCTTAGTCATTAAAAATAGAGATGAATCGACTTCCTTTTAAGCCAGCAAATCAAGAATTTTTCAACTCTCACATGGCGGATTTGACAGCTCAAGGCGTTTTCAGTTTTTAGGTTATTTTGTTGCAATAAATCAGGAAGTTCGTTTCCAAACGAAAAGGTCAAGACTCATATGATCCCACGTCGCCATTTCGTGGCCTCAAGATCAGTAAACGGGTTATTTCCCAGAGACCAGTTTTTGCCCTTGCGTTTCTGGCGCGTTTTTACCAGGCGCGCGATTTCCCAGTTCGTTTTTATGAGCTTTTCAAAGCAAAACGTGTTTTCTGCCTTTTCAAATGTTCATTTAAAAATAAATTCGATTTCTCTTGTTTTTAATATCTCCAGCAAAAGAATTCGATTTCTATGTTTGAGGTTATTATTCTCTATAGCCAAAATCAAAATGTCACCATTTAAATCCTTTATTTTCTATTACCTTTGTGTTCAATTTCTATCCAATTGAATATTTTTATGTGTCAATTAAATTTATATAATTCACATTTCAATATTATTCATTTATATATTTTATCATATATGTATTTCAATTAAGTGTAATATTTTAAATATATAAATATATATATTTTCCGACATTACATCGTGATGTATATATATATATTTATATATATGTAAATATTACCTTAATATTAGTACATATATTTTAAAAATATAAATATATAATATATTTACATAGGTATTTATGTATTTATGTATATATATCTATAAATATAATCACATTGTTAATATATACATTTATACATAAATATATATGTAATTTACTAGGCAATAATATTAAATATTATTTTCACTAAAGACATCAGGTGGACTATGTACCTATATATATACCTGTGTATACGTATGTATGCGTACATACATGTCGACACATGTGTATGAGCATATCCGTCTGCTTAACGTACACATGTATTGATATGTCTGTACATATAAATATGTGTTCACAATGTATAGATGTATGTGTGTTCCCAATCAATCATTAACACAACTTTCACATCATTCCTACTTGGGTCATGGTATAGCAAGTCTGACGTTTAAACAATCACATCTCCTAAAACATAAAGAAGTGAATTCAGAACCTTAATGTCAATAAACAAGCCTATAGACGACTTACCCTTATCTCGACAAACAAACTTGGCTTACTCAATCTATAGTATGTGTGTGTATGCTCAATTTGGTAATTGTTACTGTTTACCCGACCAAGTTCCTCCCCGAATGATGTCTCTCCTCTGTTCGGAGGAACAGTCTTCATACCTGCACACCATGACATGACATCAGCAGTCATATGCTCATAACAAGGTAAAAATATCTCACAAGTTAGAATAACATTATTCCATAATTGTATGCAACATTTAATTAAAATTACATCAATTGAAGTAACAATCAAATGAAACCATCATTTAAACAGAACACCATTATTGATAACAAGAACATCATTGTTTTATTCATCACATAGATTCAAACATTACAATCAATTGCCCTATGCAATAGTAGCTATAAAATCGGGATGTAACAAAACCCATGTTCCAAATTTTCTCAGGCAAAATTGCCTTGGGAAGCTGTAGAACCCCTGCTTTATCTTGACTAAAAAGCCTTTGAATGCCTTGCTAAAACTCACTTTTTCGAATTTCTAACGATTTGGGTTTGCTTAGAATTTTATTCTCTACGAAACCCACGTTTCAGAAAAATTCCGAAATTTTTTCTCGCAACCGACTATTTTTAGCCTCATCTAGAGCTTTTTTTATTTTTAAATGAAAGTTGTCCGAACATACCCAACTTCACACTCAAAAATCCAAATTTTTAAAGTGCAATTCAACCCTATAGATTATAAGACCAAATCAGTCTTAATGCACGACTTTTTGAAAACCTCGGACACAGACTTGGGTCGTGTCTATCCAATGATCAATTTGAGTACGTTGGAAGGCATTAGCAGCAATACAATGAAGAATCTTGTGCGTTCCGGGTTGCTAGAAGCAACTTCTATTCCTATCACAACTTTCGATCTCGAGTTTGTTCTTGCTTGCATCAAGCACTATGACTCGTCTACACAACAAATTAGATCAGCTGATGGGAGTCATCTGTAGCCTTAAGTTGAGGGACGTGGAGAACTGCTTTGCTATTCCTCCTCGTTCAGACAATTTCACTATAGTCATTGAGGCTTGTGATAAGATATGGTATGAAGACCAAGAGAGATCACAGAGGAAAGTTGCTCAAAGGTGGTTAAAAGTACAAAAGACTAACATACCAAAGAAGGTTGGTCGCGGCGAATTCAAGGATGAAGTTGCAATTTTGATAACTCTACTCAATCGGGTTACAAGTCAAGAGGAAGCTAATATTTTCTGACCATGGATGTTCTATGTCATTTCTAGGATCCTCGACGGTACAAAACACTTTGACTGGGCCATGTTGATCAGTGAGTGCCTTCACCAGCAGATCACTGGATTCCTCAAAATCCACGGGTTTCACATGGTCTCTTTCTTGGTCTACTTGATTGCGTCTCAAGGCAATTATAGACACTTGAAGACCAATGGGACTCTTGGTGTTCAACATGTTCATGAATATTACTCTCAATTGGAGTTCTCAAAAGCTAAACAGGATTTCAAAGCAGTGAATGATCACTTTCTCATGATGACAGTTAGAGATCTCGACAATGAAATGCACATTAGGATTTCACCAGAGGCAAAATCAGCAATGGAGTGTTGGGCGGATTGGTTCATTCAATTCCCCACTTTCATATATATCCGAGTGTATGGTTACACCGGAGAACCTCTTATGCTACCGAGGTACCCGTCAGACAAGGTCCTTTTCATGGAGTTTCTCAAACAGGCTCAACATGTTCACTCTTTTCTTCGCAGTCACCTTTCCTTTCGGATGGGGTATTTTCACATGTAGGACTGACGTTGATTTCAAGTTTATGACGAACGAGCTAGAGAAATTCAACCTCAAGTATCACATCGAGAGGCGTTCCTATGATCCTTTGGGTCATTCTGTAGCTCGGTTGGAGCAAAGTATTGCACACAAGCCGACGCTTGAGGACTTTTGGGCTAATCGTGAAGATGAATTTGAAGTCCATCAACATCATTACTGCAGACTTACTATTGCTCAATGTCAGAACCCTGGTGGTTCTCGGATTCAAACCCTGATTGTTTTTGTATTGTTTTTGCAAATTTTCGATTTTTTTGTGTTTTTGAGGTTTTTACATTAATCATGAAAACTGCGATTTCCCTTATAAAATGCTAATAAATTCATAATAAATAAATAGCATCCAAATAAGCTTTGAAAATGCATCAGGAAAGATAGGCGCACCAATTTATTTCACTTCCAGAAAGTTTACAAATGGCAAATACAATATATGAAGGGAATATAAATTTATTAAATCAAAAACCTGGTTTTCTTCTTTTAATGGCGGCTGCAGCAGATAAAGAAGGTACGGCCAGAAATAAGAAGGCTTCTCCAAGCTCCCAAAGACACTGCAAATTCTTTAGCAATCCCAAGCGCCCAAGTTAGAATCACCAGACACTGATGAACACATGCGTTTCTCTGAAGGTGAGATAGTACGGCCAAGAAAGGTACAGAAAAGTACGGCCTGTCTGCAGCAGCATTAAATGTAGTACGGCCTTTGGAATTTGTGCCCAGTCTCTAATGAATAATCTCTGAAAAATACGCCTTCACTGCCAGATGAAGTTCTCTGTGAATCTCTGCTAAAATAACTCAATAATCTCAAACTGTGATCTCTGGATGAAATCACCAAGTGCCAGCTTCAACTGATATTTCACAGCCTCAGTCTGCCTGATCTCTGAAGAGTTTTCGTTCTCCAGAAATGATCGTCTGCCGGAAACCCTAAGGTTTGCAAACTCCGATGCTCAGAGCAAAAGACAAATTAGAATAACATTTCATCATGGTTCGATTTGTCTTGACTGCAAAATATATATCCTCTTCAATAAAATTCGACCCAATGCTCTTTTTTAATAATCATTTAATAAAATGATTAAATTCGTCTTTTCAAGACTTAGGAGAAATTTATTTAATAATTGGCGCTTATTTTAATGAATAATAAATATTCATTAAATCAAAAATTAATACTTTATTATAAAGTATATTAAATACTTTATAACAGGCCAAATTAATTAAATAATTTAATATTTCAATAAAGTGACTTTAATATAAAGTCAAATTATTAAATATTTAATAATGCATTAAATATCCCTTATTCCTCCGTTTGATCATCAAACTGCTGAATTGGATCGATTATGAGCTGAAAGGTTGAACCAGGTGCCCTGCCCGAAATAGCAGCTTCCGCCTGACCTAACTTTCTAAAAATAGAAAGTTCCTGAAAAAGCACTCTGGAAGATTCTGCGAAGGCCCAACCTGACACAACTGCAAACTGGAGCTACCAAACACTGAGTAACTGCCTCCGATGATCCTCTGCACACCCTGTCAGCCTACGAGGATCGAAATTATAGGCTAACTCCTCGATAAACAGTGTCAGCTAAAACGGGGACATGACACTCAACTTGCCAATTTCCTATCAGAGGATGTTGAGGGTTTGTCAGATGATGACAAAGAGGTGTTGCTTAGTTCATTCGTCAAAGATCAAGTTGCTCACCAGCCACTTCGCCAACCAGATTGGTACGCCAGGGAGAATACTTCAATTGAGGATGTGTCAAAGTCAGTTACCAAAACAAGCATGCACTTCCTAGAAAGTAAGAGAATGCGCAAGACAGTTCCAGTCATAGAGCCGCCAATAGGGTTTTCCTCACTACCTTCTACCTCAAGGTCAAGGCCTCGAGTTAAAGTTATCTTTAAGCCGCCTGAAGGTGTTAGGGTTAGTGGAAACACAAAGGGGAGAAGTACTGGCAAGCGGAAGCAGAAACAGGTTGAAAGGGCGCTTGAAGTTCTAGTAGAGACAGTTATACAGGCTGAACCACATCTTTCACCTCCTAGTTTTCCATTTTCACCACAGTCGCCTCCTATTGATATAGACTTAGAGCCAGAACCACCAGTTCGAGGAGCATCAGAAACAGTTGATCCACCACAAGTTGATACAGCAGCAACAGTTTCTCCTCAAGCTGATAATATTGTTCATTCATGTTGGCTTGAGAAATCTTTGGGAAGACAAAGGCGAGAACCTTCATATCAGCTTGATTTGTCTGAGTTTGGCGATCCTTATCAGGGAAGGTCGAACAAGAAAATCAAGAAGTAGGTGTACATTGAGAAAACTCTGGAAGCAGAGATCATCATACAAGTTGCTACGCCACTATAGGGTAAGAGCCTGGATGAAGTTGAGGTTGGTGATTTCACCTTCATCAAAGCAAATCTTGGCAGGAGCACTCGGCAAACGAATGTGAGCCTCCTCAAGATTGTCACAAATAATCTTGAAGAGCGTGTCATGAAGGACGGAGAAGATAAAGCGCTTCTTAAGGCTGAAATCAAGCAACTCCAACAATATATTTCTGATCTCGTTCATGGAAACCTAAGCAGAGCACCTGTTCTTCCACAAAGCACACCTGTAGAACAATAGAAGTTGGATCAGTTAGTCAATCATGGAAAACTCTTGGACAACTGGGTTGAAAACTTCATTGTTACAGGTCGGCATCTTCTCGAAGAGTTATATCAGTTGAGGTGCGATGTGCATGGACTTCGTCAAGGAATCCAACAACTCGAGATGACTGTGGTAGAAGGCATGATGAAAGACCAAATTCTCATATCTCAGTTAGCAATTGCATATGACGCCATGGTAGTAGATGGAGAGAAAATGAAGATTTTCACTTGGAGAGAATAATACCTCTTAAGGATAGAAACGTATGAGAGAATCTCTACCAGGTTGGATGCGCTCAAAGAGAATGTTACTGGAGCTCTCAAACTCATCAGCAGCTTTGTCACTCAAATCCCATGCCATTGTCTTCTTGAAGATGGTAGATATGTTGAACTTGATGTAGTATAGGCTGAGTTTGAGAGGCTGGTTCGTGATAGTCTCGAGGGAGATCCTATGGCGTCTAAGTTGGATCACATCTCAGTGATGATAACTAGTTTCGAAAAGGCAATTGAAGAGGTTAGAGAATGTCAGGGGTGATTAGAGATGGTGACAAAGAGTTGAACAGGCAGGTTATCATCATGGACAATGTCAAAGTACTAGAGGATGAGACAATCAACCAGTTCCTGGATGAGGTGTTAGACCGTGATGACTTGGAGTGATCCGTCAGTTGGAACCTGCAGTTATTTTCGAGGATAGAGTCAGGAGCAGCAGTTAACTCAACATTCAGTTTTGAGTTCTAATTGCTGATTTTATGCACGCACATCTCATCCTTGGAGATATCTTCATAGGAGCTTAGACTTTCAGTTAGGATCTGTTATTTTTATTTCAATAAGGACTTGCATGTTGCACATGTCTAGTTCAGTTGAGTCTTGTTTCGGTTAACTAATGGTAGTTTTCCAGTTAACTGTATAGTTTCCTTTATTTAGATTTAGCAATAAAATCTTGCATGCTTGCAAGACTGTAGTTGACTCAAGGTGATTTTAGGGTTCCCTCCACCTTTGATGTCTATAAATAAGAGCACCTTTGCTCATTTGTAATTAACTTTTGCACGAGATAGTAATATATGTTGTGCCACCTTGCCTGAAATATTGTTGTTTTGTATCTGTTCACGAGCTTTTACTGTGATAATAAATGGCTGCGCCGCCTTGCCTAAATGTTATTATTATGGTATTTGTTCATCTTAGTTAAATGGAGTTGCTAGTTTGATCATTTATTGTATGCGTGTCTCGCCAATGCAATTTGCTGTCCTAGTTTGCTATCTTTTGTTGTGTTTAATAGTTGTTCTTTCAATCTACGCCTCAGATAGGGGTTCCTCCTTGGAAATTTGGGAAGAAGAATTATCGTTTAAGTGTTGTTGCTAATAGGCTTGTTGCATATCGACGCCTCGGATAGGGGTTCCTCATCCTTGGAAATTTAGTAATTGAGCTTATCGTTTGATGTCATGCCTAATAAACTTCATTTCAGCCTACGCCTCAGATAGGGGTCCCTCCTCCCTGGAAATCTTGTTGTAAAGTTTATCGTATAAAACATTCCTGCTACTAATTCCTCATGTTCTGTTTTTCTTGAGGGAATAGGATAGATTTAAAAGCATTTAGTTTAGTTGTATTTAAGATCTGCAAAACCAGAGAAAACCCTTAGCTGCAACGTTCTTGGTTTCCTTAACCTTGTGCCTCTTCTAGCTGAGTAGAAAAAGATACGATTTAGAATACTTTATTTTTTAACACATATCAGCAAAAGAGGGAGCTTCCCCTCCTAATTTGAAGAGCAATCATTACACACTGTGCATAGTTGTCCGTACCAACTTGCACTCCAGAGGTGCTAATTGTTACGCCAACATATTTATTGGCTTCCAAAGTGAATTTCTATTTTTCAAATCCCAAAGACATGATAAAGTATTGAAATTGGACTAAATACCACATCCAAGTTGTTGGTTGTGGCATACCCAAACAAACAAGGCTGGGTGCAAATTCTGAGTGACTTCAACTGTAGAGATAACCCTCGGTCATGGCATCTACGCTGAAAGTTACTACGCTAGTGGAAATCACCGAATAAGAAAAACTCAATTCATTGCATATTAATTACTTTGCAGTTTGCACTATTTGTTCAAAATGAACTGTAAAATGATTAATTAGCTTCTTGGTCCAAATATTGTCTTCTTTGAGAATATGAGCGATATCAATTTGGATGAGACTGGATATCTTGAATGCAATATACGAGTATGTGTTTCTTGTCTCTCATGTACCTTGAATAATGTTACTTAATAAGGGTTCTCCTTCTACTTATAGATTTTGCACCCTTAAGTAGATGCAGTTTATGAGCTGTACAATTAAAGCTTCACAATCTGCTGTATTGGTCAGATGTTTTCTTAGACACATACTGTTGTGGAGAATGAGTAAGATTCACTGTAGATATACCTTGCCCAGTATTCCTCTTTGAGGAACGTCAATCAAAGGTGGGTAAAGGATTTGATAATTAATGCATTTTCACTTTTAATTAGTGTATGCCATCTCCTTCAAGACTAGAATCTGGCCATAGATGTTACAGTATATATGCAATACCTTTTGGGTTTACACTAAATTTTTTTACAGAAAATGGTAAGAAAAACTTTGCAGTATTTGCTCTTTGAGTTATTTTGTTTAAAAATTCTTGTTTTTTTTCCTATAGTTTTGTTGGCAATTTTTAGAGACTCTAGATATTCTAGAACATTTACAATTAAAATTAAATAAATGCTTAAGCCTAGTTTATTTAATAAATTCAACCTTGTTTAAAACATTGGGTTGTTTTTGTCAGCTGGATGATGGTGAGAATTTGCCAAGCTAGAATCCCTAGTAGGAGAATTTCTTGAGGTCATTGTTTGTTTGGGTCTCATACTTTTGATTTTGCAGGAAGTGTTGATAACTGGGCATTATTCTTCAGATTTTGCAATAAGAAAATAAAAGAACTAGATTTCTTCTGCTTATTCTCTGTTTACTATTTTTTGTCCTTATGTCATTGCTTGAAATGAAATTCATTGCTTTTTGTCTTTAGTATTTTTATCCATTTATTTCTGAGCATGTGACTGGGATGTTAATTGCTCTTAGTTGTGATAGGTAACAGAGGAGCTGAGGGAACGATATTTTGGACCACGACTCGAGCTTCAGTCTCATGATCATGTAAGAGGATAATTCAGAAAACTTTTAGTTTTAATATGCATGTTGATGATCTTAATTGATTTCAGGGACTCCTATGTGTATGGATTATGAGCTGGCATAAAAAGTTCTAGGGATAGCCAATTGTTGCTAAGAAGAATTTCTGCCTAAAACCCTATTGAATTTAATAACTAATTGATGAATACTTTATTTGAATCAATTCTTTTGTAAGCATTGAAATAGATATTAACCAATGTCTATGACAACAGTATTTACAGTTTGTCA